>JAMKCH010004376.1:0-93665 GCA_023653785.1 Ophioderma brevispina | reverse complement strand
GTTTACTTGTTACCGTTTCAAGATGGCAAGATATACGGGACGACGAAGTTGCATACGATAGAGAACGAGCCTTTTCAACCCACGTAAGTGATAATTTCATGCCATTAGCGTATTCTGGGACAACTTGAGTCTGTGCCCCAGGGTCTAATAAAATGAGTAACAGAATGAACTGGTATGTTGATATGAAGAGAGTTACACGGATAAGTTCAAAATATCCCTTGATCACTACAGAAAGATAATGCACAATATAAGGCTATTTAAATAAATGCCGAGAATTTATTTATCGCCAAAAGGTTGTAAATGTATTGGCTAAACTTTCAAGTTAGAATACCCTACCACATCACCCGCCGCCGAAGCCATACTTTTTAAAACCCAGGCAAAGGCGACAGCGCGAAGCTGTACATGGGTTCTTGTACCTTTGTCGAATAAGAACAAAAATAGTTATTTCAATTTAAATTTGAACATGATAAGAAAACCATGAATATTCGAGTTTAAATTTAGATTATTGATTTTTACGATTTTGGCTAGTTTTGGCATATCCCTTTTTTTCAATAAAGTTGTTTGGATTTTGTTTCAAACTACGAATGTTCGCGTTTTAATTTAGATTGAACTTGAGTTGTTTTATTTTTAGCTTGACTTGTACTATTTTGGCTAATTTTGGCCTTTTCCGGTTGTTTTTAATAAAGTTAGGATTTTGGTTTTAAACCATGAACGTTCGAGTTTTAATTTAGATTGAGCTTGACTTGTACTATATTTTGAGCTTGATTTGTATACTATTTTGGCTAATTTTGCCGTTGTTTTTAATAAAGTTGGGATTTTTGTTACGAAGTGTGATCGTGAAGTTATATAGTTTACACGTACAACGGCGACAGCGGAGACACCCCAAAACTTCAGGGGTTTCACATTTTTTTTTGTTGGGTTCGAGTTTAAATTGAGATTTTTACGATTTGGCTAATTTTGGCCTTAAGTTCCCGTTGTCTTCTCAATAAAGTTGGATTTTGTTTTAAACCATGAACGCTCGAATTTTTATTTAAATTGAGTTTGACTTGCACTATTTTGAGCTTGATTTGTACTATTTCGGCTCGGTTAATTTTGGCCTTTTCACGTTTTTAAATTCTTAAATTAGTCCGCTGCCAAGTTTTCGTAATGATGGAACTTTGCGCTGTCGCCGCTGCCAAATTTTAAAACAGGTAGAAGTTGGGGTTCCAACCCTTCTTTGTTAGCCCTTTGATACAAAATGACTCAATGGACTAGAAAAACAATCATTCGCGCTGTTGCCGATGTCACCGCTGTTGCCTGTAAAATCTGGAGCCGGATCTAACTTTTTAAAGTTTCAGTTTCGCGCTGTCGCCGCTGCCAAGTTTGCATAAAGTTGAAGCCTCGCACTGTCGCCGCATCCGACTTTTTAAAAGGTCTAATTTCGCGCTGTCGCCGCTGCCAACTTTTCATAAAGGTAGATCTTCGCGCTGTCGCCGCCGCCCAATTTTTAAACAGGTAGAGATTGGGGGTCCAAACCCGCTCCTTAGTCTAGCTCTGATAAAACATGACTCTATCTTTCTAACGGCTGCAGCCGAGATGCTGTTCAGCATGTAGCGCCAAATGTCCTTGTTTGTCATTAAGTTGGGGATGTCAGATGGATCCTGCTGGATGTCTCGAGCAATCACATCAATGTAGTTAAAGGGGCGACGACCCCTGTTTTGGCATGGTAACTTCCAACATGTGACGTCTGAGACTACTTGATCAATCGCACGATGACAGTGACCGGCAAATCGTGCACGGTGTTTGGCAACAGAAGATGAAATTGGAGGGATATCTCCATATATCTGTGCTTTGGTCTTGTGCTCACGCCAGGAAATGTTTTGTACTCGCATAAGAAGCTTGGTGTAGGTGCCATCCAATCTGTCCTGTAGCTCTTTCTTCATGGTCCAGGTCTCAGATCCATATAACAGGATACTCTCTACACAGGCTCTAAAGAATTTCAGCTTGGTTGAATTGGAGATACCAGATTGCCATAAGTGGTGTAGTTTATTGCAGGCATTCCAAGCTTGTCCTTTGCGTGACAGGAAGTCTTTCTTGCTGTCGGCAACATAGGACCCTAGATATTTGAAGTCCTTGACCTCTTTGAGTTGGCTACCATCTGTTGTACATGACTCAATGGGCTAGAACTGCGCTAATTCGCGCTGTTTCCGCTGTCGCCGCTTTTGCCGGTAAAATATGGAGCTTTTCGCTGTCGCGCCGCTGCCGAAGATAGTTTTCATAATGATGGAACTTTCCGCTGCGCCGCGCCCCAATTTTTTTAGTTCGAGGTATTGTGGGATTTCCAACCCCCCCTCCTTACTATCCTTGGTAGCAAATGACTCATAGGCTAGAAAAAACAATCATATTCGCTGTGTCGGCTGTCGCCGGCGCCGCTGTTTGCCTACAAAATCCGGCTTCGTCGTTGTTCGCCGCATCCAACTTTTTAAAAGTTTGAACTCGCGCTGTCGCCGCTGCTCGATGTTTAACAAAAGATGTTGGGGTCTAAACCTCCTTCCTTATTCCCTCTATAAAAATGAATCAATGACAGAAACAATCAGTCGCGCTGTCGCTGCTGTCGCTTGCTGTTGCCTGTAAAATCTGTAGCTTCGCGCGGTCGTCGCCGCATCCAAATTTTTTAAGGTTTCAATTTCGCGGGCTTGCCAGCCCTCTTAGTCCTGTTATAAAATAAGGGTCTAGAAATAGCCTTTCGCGCTGTGGCCGATGTTCGCCGCTGTTGCCCATGTAAAGTCTGGAACCTTCGTGCTGTCGGCCGATTCGACCTTTTTTTTAAAAAGTCCAATTTCGCGCAGTCGCACTGCCACGTTTTTGGCTGGTCGGGAAATACAGCTCAGTAAATAGCAAATCCGTGTATCTGACTGACTCGTGCCGTTATGAAAGTTGTTGCCTCTGCCGATCATTTTACGTCTCGACCAATTTCAAAGAAACACTTTATTAGCCTACTCTTGAAAAGCTTACAGCTGTTCGGGGGCCTTGCGGATCCGCGCGAGGAAAAAGGATTGTTACGGCTACTTATAAATCGGGTTTTAATTATTTTAAAACAATACAAGAATACGCTCTTCAAATTACAATTACAAACCGTCAAGTACCAATCACCCCCTTTGAATTTAAGAACAATATTAATTTCTAATTATAGTCGATCTTGCGTCATAATTGTGT
Source organism: Ophioderma brevispina (assembly GCA_023653785.1). Lineage (NCBI taxonomy): Eukaryota > Metazoa > Echinodermata > Ophiuroidea > Amphilepidida > Ophiodermatidae > Ophioderma > Ophioderma brevispina. Next base: position 90,470 of record JAMKCH010004376.1, on the reverse strand, counting down.
CAGTGGCGTCCATATGGGTGTCATTAATTTTTCAACCACTTCAAGAGGCTGGCCCGATTCGGTCCCAAAACCAGTTCGGCACATGCGAATTCGGACTCAATTTCAATTCGGTCCCAGTCAATTCGGTCTCACGGCAATTCGGCCCCACGGTACATATATCGGTCCCTTAGGAAAACGCGTGTTACACAATAACTGCGTGTAACCCACTTAAACCCTTTGCCTAACTTTAATTACGAATCATGGTCATACTTAAGAAGATATTTAATTGTTGATATAATGTAAAACAATCATTAGTATCATTATAGTAAGACCCACTCATGGAAAAAACTTAGCACCGTCAATTTGGATAATTTTAGGCGTGTTTTAGTCTTTTGACAGTCCGTTTTGCAAAATTTCATTAACCATTATTGCTTAATTAAATATTTTAAGCATGACAATCTATAAATAAAAACACTTTGTCATTTTGATAATCAATTTAGCAATAATTCATCTTCCCTTCTTGTCACTGTCTTATTGGAAAGAACGAGACCGTATACAGTATGAATTTCGTATCGAATTGCAAAAACAGAATGACTAATTTTGTCATGCATTTTTGTGTGAACAATAATGTACCATATACAATTTAAAAAAGGAAAATATATTATTGGCGTTTTTTGTTGTACACTTTAACAGCAGTGGTACACGCGGAAGCGTTCATCCAACAATAGGGGAAAAGCAAAACATGACAACAACATAATTTATATTGAACAAATAACTGTAACAGCTTTGGGTTGGTAATGATGTCCGTATTTATTGTGTACGACCTACTACATGTCTTAGGATACATTTTACATCGATCACCCAAAATTATTATGTACTTTTCATCGGTTGCTTAGTTCCCTATTAGTGCTTACTCTAGTCTACTGTGAACAGGCCCTGGGATTCAACGATCTCGCATAAGCTAAGCAATTGTATGTAACCCGGATTGTAAACACTGAAACTCACGGATGATGGTAATAAATCGATGAAAGCCAGGTAAAATTCATTCAGCCTTTCTGACTCCACTAGCCCTCTCAAAGCAAAATTTTCCTCGATGGGAGAGCGACGCGCCATAGGGGCCTATTACAAGTTGTGATTTGATAAAACAAAAACAGGGGAAAAACGACGACGATATTCAGTGTACACAGATTGCAGAAAGAAAGTAAAGAAGGCAACCGATATCACAAATGACAAAATTCAGATTAAAATTGCACGTGTTTTTCATTTGGTCCGAATTGGCATGGGTACCGAATTGAGCGGATATGAGGCCGACTTGGTTAATATTTTACTGAGACCGGAAATGTACGTGTTTATCCATTGGGACCGAATTGCAGTGGGACCTGAATTGACGTGGGACCGAATTGACCATCGAGAGACCGAAGTGACTGAGTCCGAATTGGCAACGTACCGAACGGACTGGGACCAACAAATCTTAAAACCGCTGCGATATTTTTACCGTAAGTTATTTGTGAAGGGTTTTGAAACAATATTCTTGACTATCATGTGAGATGAAAGAAGGTATTTCTCGGAAAGAATTTAGTATTCTGCCACAGGCTACGATTCGGCAACCTTAACGGACTCAAACCGCATGTTAAAGGTGCCGAATTTTAAGTGGTGGCAGAATACTAAATTCATCCCCATAACTTACTATTCCAATTGGCAAACTCGAACGATCTGGAATAACGATCTGGAATTGGTTTCCATAAACTATTAACTTCTCAGAAAGTTCACACCTGTTGGTTACCAGGCCAGGACTCATCTATGCAAAAAAAAAATTAATATTGGGCGTAACTTGACTGACCCTAAAATTAGGCCCGACCTACATTTTTAAAAAACAAAAACAAAACTCATTCAACTGGAAGTACATGACTCATTATTGCTGCCATCTCAGCTATGTAGAGCCTGTCATTGTACTTTTGAGTTTCTGTTGGGCAACTAGTGACACTTTATTACCATGTGAAAATTAAGTGTAGCAGAGAGTTCAAAGTGTCACGTTAGTTTCAAAGACAACCAAAACAGGAGAATATTTAACGTGTCATTTTTAAACCTTAAAAATGATCTACATAAATAACACAAATCAAAATCATTCACGTGTCAGTGCCCCCTTTTTGATGTGACCCAGTCACATATAACATTTTTTCAATAACCAACCAGCATACTAGCTACAGCTAGTCTTGTTTTTAACATTTTAAAAAGGAAATATGTCATGAGTCTGAATATTTGGAAAATTTGGGTATGATGGAAAGCTTAAGTAACGTAGAATTACATATAAATCAAAATAAGTTGAAAAAAATTTGGGTGGTCCACATTTTTGATATTTTGCCCTTTTAATTTTCCGCCAATAGCTTACTCGAAAAACGATTCCGACAAATCCACATCGCAGGCAATAGGTGACGTCAAAGTGATGACCATCCATAATTTACGTCGTTGTGACCATCATATCGCATGTTGCCACTTTCAAACTAATTAAAACACACAACGAAATGAAACAAAATAATGTCATTCTGTAACTATTTTCAAAATTTTCTTATTACTTTCAATTAATCCTCATATTAACAGTGGCAGCCATACCAATTCGAGTCAACACGATCTTTTGGTCATCACTTTGACGTCACGAGGAGGCAAAATTGGGCGCTTTTGGTAAAATGAAGCCGTGCGAAAAATCCGCCCGTTTGCTCGTATGTCAAAAAAGCAAAAATCTAAAATGCTCGATTTTTGGGTAATTTTACATCAAATTGGTATTATTTTTTTTCGGGAATTCGTGCTGTATGTACATATATTTTAATGAATGTTAATTCAACCTGAGCTTGACAAAAATCTTGACATATTTTTCCTTTAAGCGTTAACTCCTCCACATTCAACATAAGAGGTGGGGGAGCGCTATACCACTGAACAGGATCACAACGCTGAAAAGCCTCAGTTTTCAATAGGTCGATACTCCTCCTAGGTTTGGAAAGAAATACCTTATGCAATGCTAAAAGGGTCGCATTGAAAAATCAATCCCTTTTTATTTCGAATATTTTCGATGAGTAACTGTCAGACGTTGAAGTTTCCGGCAGTAATTATGTTTTACCGCCACCGACGAAACACACCCGCGATTATACACGTACTTTTCAACAGCCTGTATATAATGCACCTAACAAGTACTCACGCTGTCGCGCGCCATGTTTTTAAAAGGTGTAGCTTCGCGCTGTCGCTGTATGGTAGGGTATTCTAAAGGGACTCCCGATGTATTTTACAATTACATATTTCAAACAACCCACCATTCTTCGGAAGGATAGTAGGGGACTGTAGTGAAAAAGTGTGCGCTTCTGGATAAATTGTGATTTTTTACACACACAGTACTTACTTTTAGGCATTGATAATCCATAAAATTGATGGAAGGACTTGCCGACCCCCGTTAATGAACCCAGCTTGGGTTTTCAAGGTTATACAGGGGTCAACATTTTAAAATGCTCCAATCATTTTGAAAAACACATGACACTGTTTCTCAGATTTCAGGATTCTAAAAAAAAGTATAGTTTATGCTATCCATAGCTTATAGTTTTTCGGAGCTATGAGGTAAAAACTGTAAAAATGGTGACAAATAATCAATTTTGGTTGTACGTGGGTCAAAAGTTACAAGTTGCTGTTGATTCAGGTAATATGTGGTGCAATTTGTCCCTAGCTAAAGGAATAGTCAAAGCTATTCCTATATTTCATTCTCTGAGTTGAACCAACATTTGAACCACGTTTTCAAATTATTTTTTTACCCCTGTACAAACCAAAATTTACTTCTTCACCATTTTTACAGTTTTTACCTCATAATCCGAAACTATAAGCCATAGGTACTATAAACTATACCTTTTGGGAATCCTTGTAATCAGACAAACATACATGCTTTCCAATACAATCCGAACATTTAAATATTTGACCCTTGAAATCCAGGCTGGGGCCATGAAAGGGGGTGTGGCCCGTTTCATGTCCCCAGCCCGGGGCCATGAAAGGGGGTGTGGCAAGTGCTTCCATCAATTTTGTTTAATTATCAATGCATAACGTACTTGTATACCAAAATTCATAATTTAATCCAGATTTGCACACTCACATGAGATCTGTGCACTATACAGTCCCCCACTATGAAGAAGAACATTGGGAAGTAAGAGCGTTCAGATAATATAAAACACACGATCATATGAGTTCAGAAAATTGTCTCTGCCTCCACTTTCGAAGAGAAAAATTAGTAGGCTCAGGGGTACCATTCCGGTTCTCAGGAAGAGGAAGACTTGGTAGCCTGGAGGACGTATGGTGTCTTCTCCCCTCTCTCGGATCTTTCGAGAGCAAAATGTTCAGGACGTGATCCTCTCGGGAATTTCATGTGTGGGTTCAATGACGTTCAAAGTACCAAAGTAGATATACTTAAAAGCATAAATAAACATAAAACTATGACGAATAGGCAATGTTTTTAACATTGTTTAATATTTTTCTTCTCTTTATTCAATCCTCCCATCTCCTCTCTCTGTTTCTCTTAATTAAACTAATAATTCATCAACTTAATGCTCTCTTTTAAAGGAGCTTGTTCCATCCTCTAGAAATTACTGACAATAATTATACAATCACCAGGCATTTGCATGACTTTACGTTGCTTTTGTTTTCGTTTTCGATCTTTTGCGTTCATGTTTAAAGTTTATGTTGCAAATGTAATGCTAAATCCTCTATTGACAAAGTCATTTATTAGCATTCCATAATAATTCTTCAGTTAACAACCTCTCTTCTATATGCCAGTTGTTTAAGCGTCAGGTAAATGGAAGTTGAGAAGACTACCCGAGCCGAAGAAAAAGCGGTGATTTATACATACAGTCCAAATACACTTGAACATGGTGGCAACTAGTCGATGAAACTAACTTCAGTCCGAATGAGCTTTTCAACATAATGGCGCAAAACACTGCAGTATGATTAAGTGAGGTGATGGCGTCTTAGCGTCCATTCGAATTTGCCATTTTTCTTCTATTTTATTGTATCAGATAAAACGTGGATACTACAAGCTGTCATCGGTGGGCATTTCAGAATATATGTAAATTTATTTTCATAAAAGATATTTGAACCGAATTTTATCTTATTAAAGAGACACTGGCACATTTGAAAATAGTGCGCCCTCAAGATTTTTCAAAATGATATTTTTGCATGCTTATAAAGCTCTTACATTAGCCCTTACCTGAAATGATTAAGACCAAACCAGCGCCCTTATGGGTAAGCAGAACGATTTTATAATAAAATGACTCCGGCGAAATTTATTCAGCAGACTACGGAAATGGCGTTAAACAAGAAATACACGCCGGAGTTGATTCCTACGGCATGCACCCTGTTTGACCGGTCTGTGACCTTTGCGGTTTTAATATCAATGAGTACGAGTCTATGATATTCATGTAATAGACACATTTGCTAATTAAAGTTACGGCAAACCTAAAGTTAGCCTACAGATTACCTGGAAGTCTTTAGCCTCTTATTAATGCCGCTATCTGTTTTGGGTATTTTAATGTGTAAAATATATCTATATTCTTTCAATGGCCTAGACTATCATTTGCAAGCAAATTGAAGAAATTTCATATTTTGTGCAAATGTGCCAGAACCGCTTTAAGGCCAATTTGTACATTTTGTTGGTGAAAAATTGAAATTTGATCCAGGTATATTTAATTATATGAAGGTCAACATAGTCAGATTTGTGTGTGTGTGTCACTTCATTTAAGTTTACGACTATTCCATTCATTCTGAGAGGGCTGAATAAAAATCAATGGCACTTTGCGTGACTTGATTGAGGTCAAAATTTGTGCATGATGACAACTGTTATTGAGTTTGAAGATCTGTAAAATTTAATCCGTTCTTTGATGTATACCAGTACATGTTTGCTGAATGAACGAATGACATATAAAAGCGTGTCTCACTGATCACTTCCTGGGCATGAGGATATTTCCTGAGAGAAGCGCCCTCAATTTTTTTCGAACCCATGTTTTTTGCATATTTAGAATGCTTTCTAATGTATTAGATCACACCAGTGGCGTAAATTTCTTTTTGACATTGGGGGGGATGGGTTTGATGAAAATTTATGAATGAAATGGGGTTTGCTGAAAAGATCCATTACTAGCTAATGTGCGAGCGTAGCGCGCTAAAACTTTTGGCATTAAGAAGCTGAAATTGTTAAATATAATTGTAATTAGGACAAAATGCGCACGAAGCGCGGGAAAATTTACCATTTTTAAGCTATTTTGGTAAAATATGAGGTTATATTTTTAGTAAAAAACACATGAACGGACATCAACATTTGGAGGGGGGATGATTGTATTGACCATCCCCCTCATCAAATGGTCCCAGAGATAGAGGATTTTTATTTATCCGAATTTACCAAGTGTCTTGTTATGATATCTGTATAGGTCATCCCTTGGGACATCCAAAACACAAAGTCTTAAGCTCAGTGAGTGGTGGACCGTGACGTCAGAGGTCAATGACCTCTAAATTTGCATGTTCTTTACCAAAATCGTTACTTTAAGCGCTAGAGGTCACAGACTAAACTCAATATGGGCAAGTTTGGTATCATATTAAAGCTAACAAAAGTATCTATTCAGTGATAGCTAACACATTGAATTTCTTGAAAGAATAAGTTGGTACTGTGCCAAAAAAGATGTATTTTTACGACGTTTTTTTTCAATTTTTTGCATCAACTTTGTAACAATATGGTACATTTGTACAATGAAGATGGCAATATTGCTCCTCCATATTTTGCAAAAATTAGCGTCTATATATGTGTCAATAATATCCGGAAGATTGATTATTTACTTCTTTTATTTTTTTAGTTACGACATTTTAAAGTATGTTCATCCTATGGCTTCTATTTTCGCCCTTTATTTCCAATGTGGTTGTTTATAGACCACAAAGGTGGTAAACACTGATAGAATTTGGGCAAATTTGGTATCACATTAAGGCTAATACAATTATCTATTCAGATACAGATAAAACGGTTTAATTCTGGAATGTGTAAATGTGCCCGAAATGATTATATTGTAATATGCGTTGTCCACAAATTGTACCAACACAATTCTCCAGATTATCAAGAACATCAGGCATTGGCGCATCTTCTATAGGTGAGTGAATGCTGCCATAAATTGTTCATAATTCGCCATCGTGTCATGGACGAATCACACCTTTGGATGTGAAGGCAGCAGTATAATCGTGCTCATTAAACACATGGGATTCATTTTGCCCTAATTCCAAGATCCTTGGTTAAACTGGGAATGGAAAAGTCAATAGTACGCCCTGTAATGGCAGATGCCGCTCCAACAATATCCACAATGAGGCATCAAGTCTCATATCAAAAGAAAGGTAGATGTAACATGTCCAAGAGTTGAAACAGATGCATCTGAGTGCCATTTCTGAAAAGCACTGCTAGAAACATGAGTCTTAAACAAAGCTGAGAGTAATCAGTGATTGAAATCCTTTGTCTGCTGTTTTTTTTGCCTTTCCTATGTTTGATGGGTTTATAATAATAATCTTAATAATAGTTAAATTCTTATAACGCGCAACAAATCCACCGAGGTTCTCAGGGCACACTAGGAGTGCCTTAGGGCCTGCTCAGCTACAACGACACGAGTAAATCCAGAACAACTATATACTCTAAGGAAAGGGTACGGTTGATTCTGATAAAACCAGTTTAAACCCTTCAAAGCCAGAGACTCACCACAGCATTTTCAGTGGAGACGCCTGTTTCAACTTAAGGTGTTTTTTGGTTTTTTAATATAGTCTCCTCTTACAGAAGGATTTAACAGTTCTTCAATTTTTGTTCAAGTCCCCCCTCAATTTTTATTCAGCATAATATACAGTACAGGAATATGAAAAACAGAACACGGATATTGAAAAATGGAATTTCTAAGGATATAAAAAATAGACTAATGAATGTTAAATATGCTGGACCACCACTAGACAACCCCGTGGGGCTTATAATGAGTGGTGGGCCTTAAAAAAGTGATTAATGATAAAACAAGGAAAATTAAGTGAACTAACAACTTTTTAAACGTATTAGAAAACAAATATCGGTCATGATACATAACTGTGGAAAGTAGTGTAATAAGGAAGGGGAGAAAAGGCAGTAAGTAGGTGGGAAATTTGGAGTACGTAGGTATAAAGAACGATATAACAGGAGGTTAAACAACATAAAACAGTATAACACAGAGAAAAGACAAACAAAACAAATCAAGACAGTACCAGGCGCGTAACTCCGACCTGAGCTCCGGGGGGGGGGAAGACTCGGGAAGTTTCCCCATTTTTTCCGCTTCGCTTCGCTCGCCGGGTAGACCCATATTTTCTCCCCTTCTCTCCCTTTCTTCTCGTCCCCATGTTTTCTTAGCTTCTCCGTCCCTTTCTAGTTTCGGGGGGGGGGCATTCTGCCCCTGCCCCCCCCCCCCCCGCTGTTACGCCACTGGAACAGTAACCAACTAACGAAAAACATAAATAGAGAGAAAGGTATAGAACTGAAGTAGAAATTGACGTGTCCAGTACGACTTGCTCCGTATTGCCATACTGGCTTTAGTTTGGGTTAAGAGAAACGGATTATGAAAGATGACATTACTCTGCTTACGCTGAAACGAAGGATCTCAAGATGGATGCATTGGAGATCTACATCCCGACGACAGGTATGATATATTGCCTGGTATCAAAGATTTCGGATGTTCCCCTAGGGCCAAGAGGATTGAACATTTTTTGTCCTATTCACCTGAGAGAAAATGCCCGATTTTGTGGATAATCTAGAGAATGTGTATCTTTGCTGACCATAAGCTTCATCAGACGCACCTTGTTTTTATCCATGCAAAATCGTCTCGGCCGCAAAAGATTGAGCCGTGGAGGGTATTTGCCCATGACGTGAGAATGGAAGAACTCAAACACCAGAAATTGGCAGATTACAGACAGCAGTAAGTTTTTGCCAATCACACTGATTCTTTGGAGAAAAAATTTGGCAATATAAATCCTGACATAAATGTGGACATAGTGAAGATTGGCCATCCGTAGGGATTAATATTTTTTTACAAATGAAAAAGACATGCTTGAAAGCATCTGATTAAACAAAAAATATATGTTGATGTTTATTAAAGCAAACTAAAAGAATACATTTTTGGTGTATACATGGTATACAGCTGATATTCCATTTTTCATGTCTTCCCTATTGGCTGAATAAAATGATGACCCAAACAAGTGAAAAACATTTAGACAAAACAAGAAATGTGGGAATAAATACTGGAATACAAATATCCCTGAATTATAGACGTCTTATTGCAATGCCAAAGTAAACAAAATATTTCTTGGTAATCTTAATATCTTTGATATTCTTTTACTTATGATTTTTAACTCTACCCTTATGGCTTACTTGCGTGGGTGACCCCTTTATAGTCATAAATCGCCTGAAGTAAACAGCAAAAACATATAAATTGGTTTAAAATCTTTTTTTAACTCAACAAACAAATAAACCATAATTAAGTTTTTCGAGTGTATAATTGAGGGATCTGGTGAACAACACTGTAAAAATTGGATGGAAAACTTCAAATTGGAAAATGTCATCTTTTTGACACAGTTGAAAACTAACTTCAAGAAATTACATGTTGTAATCAGGTCGGATTAATGGTCTTAGCTTTAATATGATGCCAAATTGGCCCAAATTCGGGTAGCATGTAACCTCTTTATGTCTTTAAAACACCCAACAGCACGAAAATAGAGGGCAGAGTTAACATACGTACCTTTAAATATCGTAACTCAATAAATAAATAAAGTTCTTAATCAATTTTGCGGATGTATTGACACATGAGGAAAATGTTGCATATTTCATTATGCATCTGTATACTAATTATTGAACAAGCACTATGCATCGTATTTTCTTTTCTACGTAATATATCAAACACTGTTTAATTTTTTAATGCAATAAATCTAAAAAGGAACAGGGTGACTAATCAAAGTGTTGGTCGGTGATACCTATATTTATCAATTAGTGAAAATATTACATTATTCACCGTGTATTTTTAATTAAGATAGCAAATTGTTAAATAAAAAAATTAAAAAAAAAAATTGGCATATATGCATCTAGAGTTTTGAAGATTTGTCTAACTGAATAGGTACATTTGGTATCACATTAAAGCTAATGCTATTAGCTTTAATGCGATGCTAAATTTCCCAAAATTCCATTAGTGTTAATTCCCGTTATGGTCTATAAACAACACCACCACCAGAAATAAAGGGTGAAATTAACTTCGTATTACGGGGGGGGGGGGGGGGGCTTTGCTCCGGTGAGCTAAAATGCCAAAATCTTTCCTAACAAGCTTCAGAGCAATAATTTTCTCATCCTTACCAGTCATTTTAGCGAAAAAATATGAAGGTAGCACCTTCACCGGTGTGAAAGCAGATATAGTCCGGCGGGAGCCACAGACCGGGGCTCCACAGACGATAACGGAATAAAGCGTGAAACTAATGTTATGTGAAGAGTCAACTGAATCGATTGCCCTATTGTTCATCTTTGTTCCCGGACTATGAGTACGCCGGATCATAATTACTTCTACACCGGGGTTAGGGTATGCGGAGACTAATATTAGTCTCAGGGGTATGGCATCAAAAGTCGAAGAGTGGGGGTACATTTTTGAAAATATTATGCACAGTTTGGCTCTAAACGCTTATGCTTATATAAAGCTGTTCAACTGCCACCATTTAGAGCTGAAAACCGCGTGAATATCTGGTATTCCTACCTTTTTTAGCGCAAAATTGGACTTTCGCCTATTTTCTGTGGAAAATGCCAATTCTGTCGACTTGTGGAGTTTATGACGTCATTGTGACGCCATACTAGGTATGTTAGTACTTATGTTGGTATCAATAGAAAGAAGAGGACCATAGCTATCCATTGTTATCCAAATCATAAGCATCTTTTTTTTTTTTTTTTTTTTGGGGGCTTTGCTCCGGTGAGCTAAAATGCCAAAATCTTTCCTAACAAGCTTCAGAGCAATAATTTTCTCATCCTTATCATTTTAGCGAAAAAATATGAAGGTAGCACCTTCACCGGTGTGAAAGCAGATATAGTGAAGAGTCAACTGAATCGATTGCCCTATTGTTCATCTTTGTTCCCGGACTATGAGTACGCCGGATCATAATTACTTCTACACCGGGGTTAGGGTATGCGGAGACTAATATTAGTCTCAGGGGTATGGCATCAAAAGTCGAAGAGTGGGGGTACATTTTTGAAAATATTATGCACAGTTTGGCTCTAAACGCTTATGCTTATATAAAGCTGTTCAACTGCCACCATTTAGAGCTGAAAACCGCGTGAATATCTGGTATTCCTACCTTTTTTAGCGCAAAATTGGACTTTCGCCTATTTTCTGTGGAAAATGCCAATTCTGTCGACTTGTGGAGTTTATGACGTCATTGTGACGCCATACTAGGTATGTTAGTACTTATGTTGGTATCAATAGAAAGAAGAGGACCATAGCTATCCATTGTTATCCAAATCATAAGCATCGGGTATAACGTATTCTCGAAGGGGGTGGCAACCATCTTCTCCTTGGTAAACCCGTGTTACTAAAGAGGCTTGGTAAGGCGAGGGTTAAAAAAAAATTTTTTACTTCTTTTATTTACTTCTTTGCTTCAAAAATGTTCAAAACTAAAAAATAAACGAAGTAAATAATCAATCTTCCGGATATTATTGATACATATATAGATGCTAATTTGTGGAAAATATGGAAGAGAAATATTGCCATCTTCATTGTACATCTGTACCATATTGGTACAAAGTTGATGCAACAAATTTTAAAAAGTCGTAAAAATACATCTTTTTTGGCACAGTGCCAACTTATACTTTCAAGAAATTCAATGTGTTAGCAATCACTGAATAGATAATTTTGTTAGCTTTAATATGATACCAAACTTGCCCAAATTGGGTTTAGTTTGTGACCTCTAGCACTAACAGTAGCGATTTTGGTATAGAACATGCAAATTTAGAGGTCATTGACCTCTGACGTCACGCTCCACCGCTCACTGAGCTTAAGACTTTGTGCTTTGGATGTCCCAATTAAGGGATGACTATGGAAGCTTAAAGGTGCCATCCACTTGTCAAGATGACTAGATAATTTTTCTTGACATGAAGAAATAATATCGCAATTATGTAAACATTTTGTAATTGAATGTTGACATGATGAGATCTCATAACGTACTATGAAGACATTACACCTTTAGGAAGTCAACTTGGCAAGATAATATATCTCATCATGACAACATCATATTATTGTAAGTGGATTTGGCAAGATAATTTATCTCACCATGACGACATCATATTTTAGGAAGTCAACTTGGCATTATGATTTATCTCATCATAGCGACATCATATTTTAGGAAGTCAACTTGGCAAGATAATTTATCTCACCATGACGACATCATATTTTAGGAAGTCAACTTGGCAAGATAATTTATCTCACCATGACGACATCATATTTTAGGAAGTCAACTTGGCAAGATAATTTATCCCATCATGACAGCATCATATTTTAGGAAGTCAACTTGGCAAGATAAGTTATCTCACCATCATAATTAGAAAGTGGGTTTGGCAAGATAATGTCTTACCATAACTACATCATAATTTAGTAAAGGGGGTGGACTGTATTCAACGATTACCTGGAGACGTGATGTAGGTTTCCCCTTATGTTTGCAAATAATGAAATATTAAAAATGGTAAACTGGAAATATATAAAAGAGTGGAGATGAAGTCTGCATTAGTATAACATTTCAATTGTGAAAAGAGTGGTTAAGAAAGCGCTCAAAAGAAGCAAAGAATCCGTAGAAAAGATGTCGTTTTATTAATATTATTGTGATCGTGTGTGATTTGAAAGTTAAAACCCGCAACTTGAAAGAGACATAAAAATAAAATATCCTTCATCTCCACTCTTATATATTTCCAATTTCAAATTATATGAAGTTATAGTAAGACAAATTGTCTTGCCAAACCCACTTTCTAAAATATGATGTTGTCATGGTGAGATAATTTATCTTGCCAAGTTGACTTCTTAAAATACGATGTCATCATGGTGAGATAATTTATCTTCCCAAATCCACTTACTAAAATATGATGTTGTCATGGTGAGATAATTTATCTTGCCAAGTTGACTTCCTAAAATATGATGTTGTCATGGTGAGATAATTTATCTTGCCAAGTTGACTTCCTAAATAATGATGTAATCATGATGGGATAAATTATCTTACCAAGTTGATTTCTTAAGACATGATGTCACCATGGCAAGATTAATTATCTTGCCATTTTGACTTCCTAAAATATGATGTTGTCATGGTGAGATAATTTATCTTGCCAAGTTGACTTCTTAAAATACGATGTCATCATGATGAGATAAATTATAATGCCAAGTTGACTTCCTAAAATATGATGTCGTCATGGTGAAATATATTATCTTACCAAATCCACTAACTGTAATATGATGTTGTCATGGTGAGATATATTATCTTGCCAAGTTGACTTCCTTAAAGTGCGATGTCTTCAAAGTCAGATATGAGATCTCGTCATGTCAACATTCAATTACAAAATGTTAACAAAATTGCGATATTATGTCTTCATGTCAAGAAAAATTATCTAGTCATCTTGACAAGTGGATGGCACCTTTAAGCTTCCATAGATGACCTATACAGATATCATAACAAGACAATTGGTAAATTCGGATAAATAAAACACCTCTATCTCTGGGACCAAAAAGATCACACCTGAAGTGAATAAGCCGAATACGCCGTCTTTATGTAATAGGATGATGATTTAGTAATTTCTGTAGTGCACTACAGAAATTCAAAGCATGGTTTCCTATAGGGACGATTTGGATAGCAGGCCAGTTCAAAACAAGGTTTGCGGTTTTCGTTCGTGCTTGTTTGTCCAATAAACCTTCGAAACGTTCTTGGAATGTTGTCTACAACTGATCAAGTGCAATTTGAGAGAAATTTGTATCCTCAAAAAATCTCCTCCTGTCACTGCCGGTCAGATTGAATTTATACACCAAAATATGTCACAGGCGGTACGTAAGTCTTCTGTAGCAAATTTGTTCAGCTTCTGCAAATAGGATAATTATGATAATCATCAAACATTACATTTAGCGTATTAATGTATCTTAATGTAATCAAACATTACATTTACTGATTCACTCAAGGAGAACCATGAGATTTAAATTTATTTTATATTAATTATACCAAATTTTAAAGCTTTTTTGCAATTTTGAGATGGAGGGGGGGATTGACAGGGACAAATTTGGTAAATGTTTCACGCGGGGTTAAAAAGTGTATAGACATATTCATCTGGTTCTAAGGATTAAAAAAGTATAGTTTCCTATATCAACAACCTATTGTGTTTGCACGACAGGCCAAAAACTGTTCAAGGTCATCATGGCGGTAAACATTTATTTTGACCCTATGGTTTCAAATTGGTTTCAAATTGTTCGTATGAGAATGTTACAACAGGAAATGTGCATTTACTTATTTACTCATATACCCAGTGGGCCTTACCACTATTTCCCCCTTAATTATATGTATGTAAAACAAATCACATAACCTGTATTTTACATTACATTACTATCTATAAGCATGAAGAATTTGAACACATTTTGAGAAAAATATGTGCATTATATTTTTTTTATCTCAAGGTGACCTTGAACCAATTTAAGCCTACTCTGTTGAAAGTAATTTTCCTAGCTATGTAACAAACTATACCTTTTTAATCCTTAGAACCAGATGAACATGTCTATACACCTTTTAATCCCGTAAGAAACGTTTACAAATTTGCCCCTGTTAACTTCCCCCCTGTCATATCTCAAAACCCTCAAGGATGCAAGAGTTGCATCCTCAAGATTTGAAATCAGCAAGTAAATGTTGCCTAGAAACCATCAAAACATTTCGCGAGACTCTTCTGCAAGGTCATATGGAAGGTTTATGGTTCTACTATACCGCTGGACTATGGCGGTACTGCTGAAGGTAGGAGTTGCTAACGGCAGTTTTAAAGTTGATTTTATGTTCTATTGAAGTTATGTTATCTGGTGTAGAGTTCCACTTGGATATTGTGCGGGGTATGAAAGCGAACATAAAACAGTTCTGGTTTGTAGACAGTGGTATTAATTCCTTGTTTCGAAGTGTCCTTTCAACCGGACGTAGGAGTGGTGCAGGGGACCCCGGACTGCTTGATGAAAAGTTCCAGACGCTATAAGTATGAATTCGTCCCAATTTAATTCAAGTTCTAATGGCAGGCGCTACTTGTACGTCGGTAATCCCCATAACAAATCTCGCTGCTCTGTTTTGAATTGTCAAGTTGATTATGGAGGTCTGTGTGTACGGATCCATACGGAGGAAACATAGGTCAAGAATTGGCCTGACGTTGTGTTTTCGTGACATCTCTTCTTTTTTTACGTGAAGTGGGCATGAAGTAAATCTAGAACTGTTGGGCATACGGAAACGAAAATCCGGTGTCAATATGTGTATTCCAGCTAAAACATATCCACCCCCTGTCATATATTGAAAGTGACGAGGATGTGCGGATTGACTTGTCAAAGTAGGGAACATTCGCTGAGGAACTTTAAAGGGAATAAGGGGGTCATTTGGTGAGGAGGATGCAAAACTGGGGGGGGTCCATCACTGAGCCTCTCACATTTGTGAAAAAAAGGGGGGTCAGTCAGTGAGGGCACCATGTGCTGAAGTTCCACCAGTGAACAAGAGGGGATTTACGTGAAGCATTGAGAGTAATAGAAATAAGGGGGCCATCAGTGTGACAGTGATTCCCGCATTTGATAAAAATGGGAGGGCATCCAACTGAGAGTAAAAAAGGGGGGTCTTTCAGTGACAGGTTAAAAAGGGGGGGGGTCTTTCAAGCCAGTGAAGGTTCACCCCCCCAAAAAGGGGGAATCTTTTCAGTGACAGGTTAAAAAAAAGGGGGGTCTCAGTGACAGGTTAAAAAAAAGGGGGGGTCTTTCACTGAAGGTTAAAAAAAGGGTCTTCACTGACAGCAGGTTTAAAACAAGGGGGTCAATTGTGCCGCACATCCCCGTCAACACCTGTTTTTAGGGAGTTGCCACCCCCCCGATCCACCCAAGGTATGTGTACGATGATATTAAACTGTTGTAGGGTGTCATTTAGTGAATACAAAAATTGTTGGGTGTTAATTCTTTATCGGGATGATCTTTGATGCTGATTTAGACAACATTTTCAAAAAGGAGATGGTAACTGAGAAAAGCATGTGATTGGCTAAACACGTTAACAAATCAGAAACTGCTTACCGAAAATCGCATTTCACCATACTTGGTGTTCAATTTGTATGACCCTACGACGTCTGGTTTTCTAGTACGTGGTTTTCGTTTTGGACGTTTGCGTATTTTAACGAAAAGAAAACCGACCGATAAACTTTCGTTAAATTGAGGGTTGCTGTTCCATACAAAAGGTATATGAAACTCGCCACCTTTTGGCAACCTTGCATACATGATTCACCATAACTTCCGGAACCGTACGTCCGATTTCAACCATAGATTACATTTATACAAGGCGTTGTTTTTTCATGCCAAGGTGCAGAGCGTCTCAATCATCGGTCAGAGCCTGAGTAAATCATGTAGCGTTTGAAGAAGATTGTCACTCTAATTGATGGCTCGCTGAAGGCCTCCCAACATAGAGATAGAGTAATAAAAGTCGGAACGCCCATCTTGAATCAGCGAGCTCCCTGGTGGACGTAGAGGTTTACCGCCACAGCACATTAACCTATAATTAATACATGACGGAAAAATGCAATTTCTTGTTGATTTCGCCATGCGACCCTCGATTATAAAAGATCTTAAAACATCATCAGGCATGTGTTTTGGGCAGAAAGAAGTTTACCGTCGCAAAGATCAGGCACGGTGTTTTTTGCAGATTTCCAAAATGGCTTCAAAAATAGCGTGGGCTATAGCATGTTCGTAGTTGCTATGACGAGTGTGACGTATTTAACACAGTAGTAGTGCACAGTTGTAATATTTTAATTAGTATGGAACTTTGACCACGGTAAGTGCGAAAACAGCGTCCGCCTGCTCGTTCGTTTGAATTATTGGTAATCAGCGAAAATAAGCGTGTTCGTGCCCATTCTAAAGATATAACCGGGAACAGTCAGAGGCCTTGTCCCAGACATGTTTGATAGGGTTCATAACAGGGGAGCAAGCAGACCCTGGTATCTGCTCCACCCCATCTACCTCAAGAAATTGTCTCACTACAGCGGCCCTGTGCGGCGTGGCGTTGTCGTCTTGCAGCCGAAAATTGTTTGCATGTGGCAGGCAGTGGTTTTCCAGAATGTCCAGGTACACAACGGCGTTCATGTTTCCATCTGGCACCACCAGTGACGTTTTTCCTCCATGATGAATACCGGCGTATACCATCACTGAGCCGCCGCCACCTTGAGTCGATTACTGAATACAGTCATCTCGGAGGTTCTCACCACGTAATCGACGAACCCTTTGTATTCCATCTTGATGGTCAAGGATGTAGTGCTCTCGTCCATGAAGACAACATGTCGCCAGTTTCGATCTGTAATCTTCTGTGCTCCCTAGCCCAGCGAAGTCGAGCAATTTTGTGGTGAATGGTTAGGCGTGGACAGTTGGTCATTCGTCTTGCTCGGTAACCATGTTGAAGCAATCTCCGATTTACAGTTTGGCGGGAAACGTTGAAGACGGCTCGTTGGCATTTTCCGGGCTCTACGGCACAGATTAAGCAGTCTGGTAGTCAATCGTGGTCGTCCTTGAGATTTCCGTGGCCTCAAATGACCCACCTCTCGATGATGTCTGAGGATTTTACAGACCGTACTCTGCGATATCCCGAGGAAAGCAGCGACTTTGGCTTGTTTGTACCCTTCCCACCGGAGTGCAAGCACTCTTCGGCGTATTGACAATGCCATTGGAAGAAGCATAGCCGAAGGGAACATCTGTGCTGTATCAGTTTTTGTTGTAAAGGTAACAACCAACTCTGAAAAACGCATGGATTCACTTCACCTGGGTAGTGGGGACCCATTATGTAATCATTCACCTACTCTAATGTGATTACTGAAGCGTTCAAATAGAAATACGTTTTAGGATTGGGTCTGAAAAAAATATTCCAACTTTAGAGCAACAGTGTAGTAATGAATTGGCATAGTCAATGCAGGAAAAGACCAAAGATCGTACAGCATGGCTGCAAGCATCAAAAGTGATAAACCTACGTATACGCCATACATTACTAATATGGTAATTTACACTCTCACAGATAGCTCCAATGTGATTGGACATACTCATGGTGGAATCAAACATAACCCCAAGTTCTTTAAACACACAGATGCAGGAACAGAGATGTCACCCAGATGTAATCGTATTGGAGGCAAATTTTTCAAAACATACAGCGTAGCAAAGACAATAAATTATGTCTTTTCGTGATTCATCTGCAACATGTTATTTGGCATCCAGGTCTTTATATCAGATACAGCTCACAATCACCTGGAATCTTTGGATTAAACCCACAGTGAAAGTTAACATCATGATTCCTAATAATGTCACCGACTGGGTGAGTGTACATTATGAAACCTTGTGGGTCTACAATGGAGCCCTGAGGAACAGAGTAGTTGAGAATATGCTGCTTGGACATTTCATGGTTACCATCACTCGGGTACTTCTGTCAGTGAGATAAGATCTAAACGAGGCAAGAGCAGTGTCTCTGATACCAAAACTGGTTTCAAGCCTTATAATCAAAATATCATGGTCAACGGTATCGAAGGCAGCACTCAAGTCAAGCAATACTAGCAAGACAGCCTTATTAGCAACCAAGGCTTGAAGGATGTAATTTCTAACCTGGAGAAGGGCTGTCTCAGTAGAATGGTGAGCTTTGTATGCAGATTGCAATGGCTCACCAAGATCGTGATCGCCAACATGCTGTATAACCTGACGTTATGTTGCCTTCTCAATCAATTTGGCAATGAATTGATATTGGCAACTGGCCTATAGCTCTTAAGTAAATCATGATCCAAAGATAACTTCTCAAAGTGTGAGGAAATATGCTGTCAAAAGAGAACTGCTTACTATCCTGGTGATGATAGATAATAGACATTTCAAGTTCTGCTTAATGACCCAGGAGGGAAGTGCAAGCCTTGTTCGACATTTGGCCAATTATTTCAGCAACTTCAGAGTCAGAGAGTGCTTTAAAACATGACATATAGCATTGCAAATCCTATCTGCCTGAAGAGATTCAGCATTGACAGTCCTATTGCCCCTAATCTTTTCAACCTTTAACCTTATCAACAAAAAAAGTCAAAGTCATTGGCAAGCATTGGCAAGATCAGCGTCAGGGTTAGCACTAGGCAAAACCCTTGAAGATGAATTCAAAAGACTTTTTAGTGTTATGAACTACAACAGAGAAATTTGTCAGTAAAAAATTCACGTTTAGCATCAACAATGAGTTAACTGAGTTTGTCTTTCTGAACAATAAGCGAATTTGTCGCTTCTTCAGAACGTGATGTGCGCCATCTACACTCAAGACGCTTCCCAAACCGCCTCTCCTGGTGGATCTTACTATTATACCAAGGAAGGCGAGTCCTGGTGGTATGTTCCTTGACAATAGGGCAAAGTTCCTCCAGAACAGAAGATGTAATGGTCTCATAATAATCACAGAGTGTATCAGGATCGTCACAATCAACTGAGACTGCACAAAGACGATCACTGAGGAGAGTATTCAGTTCAGTTCAGTTCTTTTATTTTTCATTCAGAATAAATATATATGATAAAATACAATATATTGCAGTATAAGGCTTAAAAGGTTGATAATTATATTGAGTAAGATTATACATAATATAGTAATATAATCATAGTAATTGGTAGCTACAGTGTCTATGTCTGAATGAGGGGATATCAAAATAAACCCTAAGGGCTTTAATCTTTGACCCCACCCTTAAAAATTTGAGGGGAACAATATGAGAAACGTGCATAAACATTGTTTCAGGACAATAACAAATTAAGAATTAAAAAAACGAAAAAAAAACCGTGCAGTAAAGAAAAAACCTAAGGGGAGACAAATTAAACAGGACAGACATGGACGAGGACAGGACAACAGATGACGTTACGGGACAAGGATAGACTAAGGGTAAGCAAGGTGAGAGCCATGTAAGGTATACAAGCAAAATCAGAAATAATGATATGTGCAGGGGATACCAGCTGTTATAATCACAAATTAAGTACTTTTTATATTTGAATTTGAAGGAACTAGGTGTTTTACTTGATGTGAGTGCCTTATCAAGTGGATCCAAGAGGCCAGACCAACGAATTTGATTGAGTTTCTGATCAATGAGGAAAGGCATATAGGAGTCTGGTAATAATGAGCATTTCTTGTATTGTAATTATGAATTTCATTATTTTTGGTAAAGAAACCATTAAATGAATTTGGAAGGTCTTTGTTGGAGTAGCGATACATTCAAAAGAACAGTTTGAAGTTTGTTTATGTCAAAGAAGCTCAAGGTCTTCAATTCATAGAATAGTGGTTTGGAGTAAGAGAGGTAAGGCGAGTTTGTTTATAGGGATTATCAGCATGAATATTAAAGTCCCCGAGAATGACCAATTGGCCAGGAGTAGTACAAATGTCGTCAAGAAATTGCTCAAACTCATAAAAACAGGAAGTAAGAAGGCCATTGGTATCAACACCGATACACCGCAACAATTGAACAGACTTATTTTTGTCAGTGACACGATATGTTCAAAAGTAGATGTTTCAAAAGCAGTAGGGAAGGCAGTTAAATTAAGGGGTTTCTTGAATAACATAACCAATACCACCATGTTCAGAATTACTACGGGGGTGGTTGATTAAATCATAGCCTGGTGGGGTACATTCACCATGACAACTTGTCATTCTCGGCACAAGTTTCATTATAAACATGAATAGCACATCATGCTCAATCTATGGTCATATCGTATGACAGTTTTATTTGATTATGGAACGAGCGTAAGTAGAACAATGAGATTTTAAAGGCTTAGCCTTTGGAACTGGAATCAAATTACAAGATTGTCTTAACCCCGTCTTACCAAGGGGGGGGGGGAACGCTTGTGTCTCTGTATTGTCCCCCTAGTGAACTTCGCTCCGGTGCGCTAAAATGCTAAAAAATGCTAAAGGTAACGGTATCATCCTCTCATCCTTTCCGGTCTTTAGCGAAAAAATGTGAAGGTAGCACCTTCACCGGGGTTAGGTATGCCGTCAAAGTCGAAGGGTTGCCACCCAGGATATTTTATGGTGCATTTTTGAAAATATATGCACATATGGCTCTAAAACTCTAAGTTTATGTAAAACTACGGCCAAATACTATCATTTAGAGCTGAAAACTGTATGAAATCAGATATTCATGCGATTTTTAGCGCAAATTGGATTTTCGCCTATTTCGTGAAATGCCGATTTTGCCGACCGCGGCACGTGATGACGTCATTGTGACAACATACTAGGTATGTTGGTACTTCATTTTGGTATCAATAGAAAGAAGACTACTCATAGCTATCCATTGGTATCAAAATCCTCATCACCGGGTGCTTTTATAACGAATTCGCGAGGGGGGGTGGTACCACCCCCCCTTGGTAAACCGTGTTACAAAAAGGCTTGGTAAGGCGATGGTTAGGTTCAGATCTTTGGATGACTGATATTGTCAGCATGCCTCTTGCTATAGGACAAGGTAAGTGCAATTAAAAAAGGATAACTTACATCTTAATTTTGGACAGCAATTAAATTTGGAAAATTCATAGTACGTGAACGAACACGTTCAGAAACCCCCGCCCCCCCCCCCCCCCCGATTTAAAATTGATGGGATTTTACGTTTTAAAGGTCCCAGGAACATGAGAGTGATAAACCTATTCCAAATCTTTACACTGGGGACATTTTTCGGCTTTCTGGTGCCCCCATTCCAATAACGGGCAAGAAAAATAATACACTACTTGTGACATCCATTAGTGAAGCTAATGATTTTTCAGTCAGTGTCTGAATAGATTCACCCATGAGATGATAAACCTATTCCAAATCTTTACGGGACATTCCATTCCAATAAACAGGGCAAGAAAAAAGAATACACTACTTGTGACATCATTAGTGAAACTATTGATTTTCAGTCAGTGTCATGAATAGATTCACACCAGTCACCTGGAATTTTCTATTACTCTCTGAAAAATCAATAGTTTCACTAATGATGTCATCACCAACCCAAATATTGAATGCTTTCTAGTCTCTCTTTGTAGACTTGACACAAACCACATCAATTATATTTGCATTTCCTGGGACCTTTAAGTGTTCCCCCAAACCCTTCCTTATGCTACAATCTAATTTCATACTAAAAAAAGTACAACCTGTACAAAATATAAAGAAATACAAAAGGTGCTGTTTAAAATCGAGAGCAACAAAATGCACAGCAGGTCGTACACGTGGTCAACTGGTCTTCAAAAAGACCTACCAATAGTAACTGTAAATCTGACCACTGGTCACATGCATTTACAATTATAAAATGTGACTTAAATAAAAATCTAAAATAGCAAAATTGTTTGGAAAAACGAGCACCAAGCTCTATAAAAAGCACTCAAGAAATACCGAAACGGGGCCGCGACGTAAACGCTCTTGCAATAGGGTAAACACACTCAAAGAGAATGAAAAGTGATGGAAAACAACCCATAGACCCCAAATTGATTAAAAAAAAATCATCAAAAACTTTAGGAAGATCGGCCGTGAAATGCTTGAACATAAAATTAGCAAGATTATATTTATACATATCGTAAATATTTAGAGTCTTTAATTTCTTGAAAAGTGGTCCAGAATGAGCTCTAAAATGGACATTGAATATGTTTCTTACGGCTCTTATTTGTAATTTGAATAATTTATTCAAGTATATCCTATGAGTATTATAATTGAGTAATAAACACAATAAAAAATACGTTTTTGGAACAAAGTGTTTCAACTTAGAATAACAATATTTCTTGAAATATTGTTAGACACTGCTTCAATATGATATTTAAATGACAAGTTTTCGTCGATTATAATACCCAGAAATTTTGTCTTGCTCACTCTGGAAAGATTACTACCATTGAGAATAATATGTCCTTTGAGCTGTGCCTATAATCATAAAACTAGTTGGGTCAACATTAATTGATAGCTTATTAGCTTTAAACCAATTTGTAACTTCCTGCAATTTTTTGTTGACCAATGATATTTTATTGACAAGGTCGTGATGGGATACAGAATCGTGGTATCATCCGCAAACAAGACAAAATTTAGAATGGATGATGTATTAATAATATCATTTATATATAATATAAAAAGCGAAGGACCAAGAATTGATCCCTGCGGAGCACGACAGGTTATTCTTGAAATTTGAATTACATGAATGACGTATTGTGTCCTGTTACGGAGGTAGCTTTTAAACCATTCCTACACGATACCCCTAAACCCATCATGTTCTAATTTATACGGTAATATATCATGGTTGGTGGTATCAAATGCTTGGATATATCTAAAAAATACCCAATATCGTTTCAATTTCCTCAACAGCTTTGTGAATTCTATTGTAGTTATTTTACAAACAGACCAATCACTTTGTAATTAAATTTGATAATGAAAACAAAAGATATTTGAATGGAAAGCGTGCTCAAAATGAAGAACGTTTCAATGCCCATAATCTACACATAAAATCGTTTCCCTAAAATGTTTCAAATTTTAGATATGCAAGTTCATAATATTCTAAAACTTCAATCGCCGTTATCTCGAAATGTGACCTATTTGGAAGATTCGTGACGATATGAAACAAAATACACAAAACATTAATGCCTTAAAATCTCTCGTACCTTTATTGTGCATTTTCAAATGAGATCTGAGATCAACGTGAAATGAAACTGTTTTAAATTGTTTTTAGAATAGAAACACATGTCGAAGTTTAAAGGGGCACCACCCGATCCTCAGCCTCGATCCACCTTTCACACCACCAAACCTGAGATTTTGGTACCATTGTAAAGCTTGTATATATTTTGATTGACTGGCTTCTATCCCGTTCCGATGCTACAGACTAAATATCAGCGACGGCACAAGCGATTTTAAAGTGGTGCGGCTCCCCGATATGTGGGGCGGATATACGGCGGTCCGGTAAGTACGTAATCCTGTTTCTAAAATTGAAAAAAAAAATGGCGTAAATTGAAACCAGCGTTTGAAAATTTTCAAGATTGGAAAAATACCGAAAGGCATTGTGGGAAAAAGGGGATGCGGCCCGTCGCGATTGCGTGTTCACCCGACAAAACGTTCAATTTTCTCGCTAGGTTCTACAGGTTCAGACCCAATTACGATACATATTCAAAACAAAACAGTAACGGACCCTCTGATGCAAAAATCTCCATAGAACCCCTTCGTTTTCCGGAGATATTTGAGATTTAGTTTCATTCGCATACATTCGCTATGACGGACTGATAACGTTAATCTCTCGCGCAGTACTAATTTAGATAATATCTTTCGCAGTCTGTGACACAGACTACACCGTGGGAAATACTTACCGGACCGCCGTAGGGCGGATACATCGGGGAGGGGTACCAGTCAAGATACCCAAAAAAAAATCGGAGAAGGGGTACATGACCTAAATGACCTTTAAAAAAATGAATTTCAATGTCGAAATAAACCTTCTTATTGAAACTCATAATATTGCGTGCGAGAAATGTTTTTTTTTTACTTGGCTCACGTCATTTGTAGTACGTTGTAGTGCTGCAGCACCAATCAGTTAAGGAGACGGGTACCAGGGCCGGAATAATAACATTTGTCATCATAGCTAAAATTAACCGTAGGGATGTGGAGTTCATGAAAACAGGTGATGACAAAATTAAAAGTGATGGCAATTTGGCAATTTACATACGACGCCATTTTCCAAAGTGGCAGCCAACTTAAAAGCAAAAACACCTAAGAAGACAGTTTTGGTCTTAAAAATGTTTTATTCTTGGTAAAGGAGTTCAGTAAAACTATTCCCAAATCTATCAAATGTTGCATGTGCCGATATTTTCCAAGATGGCTGACATCTTATTGACGCCAACCCGACATCTTTTATAATATAGCCTAGGAAGATGATTGCAATGTCAAATGAATATAGAAGTAATGGAAGTTTTCATACACCACTATTTTCCAAAATGGTCGACATATAAAAAGCAAAAATCCTTTATACCCCAGACTATACAGCACCTGACGGTTTTGGTTAAAAAGTGTATATTTTTTAGGTCAAGGATTTCAACAGCAATATGTTCAAAACTGTCAAGTGAGTAGCGAGTATTTTGATTCATGGATCACCAATGCGACACCCGTAATATGACACCTTGACCACTCTATATGTTTTCATCCCAAATATATATCTGGAATTGCCTGGAAATTTTGATGTTTAGACCGGTAATACTTGAATAGAAACTATTATTTGTTTCTTTCAGATATGTCAAGAGTAAAATGGCCACGAATTTCAAACACTTAAATGACCATGGTCACGTGTACCTGCTGGTAGTCAATGTTTTGGGTTTTCGTTCACAGGGACCCTAAAGTGGAGTTAGGAGGTCCCAAGGAGGAGTTACTGAGGATTTTGAGTTGGTATTAATTACCAAGCATCTAAGTTAATCACTTTGCCACATTCAGCCTGACATTGCAGCAACTCTAACCCTCTTGGGTACTTGTATTAAAAATATCTGGCTATCTTGGGAAACAGTGACATATGGAAATAAACATCACTTTTGTATTCATCTTACAGTTTCGAAAATAGTTTTATCTAACTCCTTGACACAGAAAACACTTATTTTGACACCGAAATCATCTTCATAGGTTATATAATAAGAAAATATACAGTTTTTTCTTAGATGAGATGTCGGCCATCTTGAAAAATAGCCTTGTATATAAATTGTCATGACTCAGACAGCTCTGGCAGTTGTATATTGAACCTCTCAACCTAGATGACATACATTTCGACACTAATTCGCTATAGCAACATTATTACCTTTAAAATGGCGGCCATTTTGGAAAATGCTGGTTTATGCAAATAGCCATCACTTTTAATTTTGTCATCACGTGTTTTCGTGAACTACACAACCCGATGATCGATTTAGCTATGATTGCAAATGTTATTATTTCGGCCCTGGGTGGTAGAAATCTAAGGCCTTTTTTTACCTCATGCTGCAGCACTAGTTGTGCAGAAGCTGACATTGTTTTTCTTTTCCCCCTTAAATTGAATTTCTCGTGTGTTTTTTAAGTTAAAATCTCCAGTGATTGCTCAATCCATTCTCCGTACTGTGAATACAACATAACAACAAACCAAAACTAAAATCTAATCATAATCTAATATAAGCTTACATATGAGATATTAAGGAGAGCTGGGAAGCCACCTAATGTGCAGACGTATCAAGTTCTTCTTCACTCAAGTTCAGCGCATCTTGCAATATAGTCAAGTCAGTCACTATTTTTACAAGTCAACCACAGCCACCTACCTGGGTTGGTCATGGCGTTGATGACAAGATGTTGCTGCTGGGACGTACGGACAGGGTCCATTGCGAGTGGCATTTATACCTTGGTAAGTACATGAAACAAACAATCTCGTTATACACGCATGATTATAAGTTACTGCTAAACTGTTAACAGTGCCTTCAAATAATATATATATATAATATATAGATATATATATATATATATATATATATATATATATTATATATATATATAATCAGTGGCCCAATACATGCCGACGTAGCCCTTCGAACTATATATATATATATTATATATACAAAGTGAATCAAACAAAATTGTGCATGAAAAAACACAAAATTTGACCTGACCTGTTTACTCAACTGTGACGCAGTTGATGTTTCCATGATCTGCATATTTTCGACTTTCTCTGCTGAAAAAATGAAGGAACTTGGTGAAGAAATGAGGTAGATATGAGGGATATTCTCGGCTGACCCATTTGTACCCAATTCCAATGGGCTTTACACAGTTAAGCTGGTTTTCTTTTCCATTAGTTTTTCTGAATGTGGTGACAAATCTTTCTGGATTAGGGTAATGCATCATTGGAATATATTAATTTTTATTTGAATTTTTGCCTTCCTATTTCCAAATATCGCTTACCTTTCAAATTTACACGAAAATATAAATACCTGTGACGCGTAGGTATTGGTTTCAAAATGCCCTGGAAGTCAACCAGGTTGGGTGGTCCGGGCTGTCATCACTGTCTCATTAACATCCAGTGATGTGGCGAGCATACTACCTAGAAAGTTACTTGACAAAGCTATAGACCAGCGGGCAGATCTCGTAGCTTTGCAAAGTTGGCGCTCTCCTGATAAGTACATAATTTTTCCTAAATAATTTTCAAAAATTATACATAGGTCGCCGGTTCGAATCCCGCTTCAGCCAATTGATTCTTTACTCTCGTTTAGTTTATATCTGTCTTTCAATATAAACACTCTCACTCTCTGTTAACCTGATGAAGGGGCATGTGCCTCGAAATATCGTTGTATTTTTCAACTAATTATGCACTGTTCACAAAATTTTTTACGTGAATTTGACATCACATGCCGTGGTGGCGCAATTGATTAGCGCATCCGAGATCTAAACGGAAGGTTGTGGGTTCGAGTCCCATCCACAGCAAGTTCATTTTGCGATTAATAATGCTACGTCCGCGCTGTCATCAATTTCTCACATATTTGTATTTATTTCTGCATGGCAGTAATTCACAAGATGTTTAAGTAGCTCCAATTTCTCATATATATATATATATATATATATATATATATATATATATATATATATATATATATATATATATATATATATATATATATATATATATATATATATATATAGCTTGGTGTGGCGGGCAGAGTGCATGTGTTGTTTTATATCAATTCAACACACGCCGGCAATTCAAGTATTTGACCTGACACTCCTGGTATTCACGGAATCCAGTAATCTCGTTAAGTATCTGAAGATGCCCTTTAGCATGTAATAGAGCCTTTAAAGAATGTATGTTGCCGTTAATAATCTAAATAATGCACACCCGTTATCAATTTCATTTTGGGTTATTTTAAAATAAAGTTTTGAAAAACAGTCGGTGTACATATATTATAATTACGTTCATTTAACAATAGGATGGTTTGGAGTGTATATCTTTGATGACCTTTTTTCGAATTACAACTAAGAGTAAGAGTAACACCGACATTTAAAAAAAAACATAGGTATGACTTCAGCTGTTCTCCTAATCATGTGTATGGACCCACAAAAATATTAATTTTAAAGAGCCTTTTTAAAAAGCTTGGTATTTTTAAAAATTATTAATCTATTTTGAGAATAAGAAGGACAAAAAATGTTCGCACAGAAGGTAAACATCTAATTTTTAAGTGATATTGTTTTAGTATTGAGTTTTAGTACCAGCACATTGTTGTTGAATTCAATCTAATGATTTAAATATTTTATGTCAACTAAGCGTCGTTTTTAATGCACAACACTGTATCTTCGCCTCTTGTGTAAAAGGATTCTCATACTCCAAATAGATTGATGCTTTTGAATAACAGCCACCGAAAAACCTACCGCAATTGAAAATAAAATAATAAAATTAATTAAAAATACAGCAAGCAAATTTGCGTCATCCGCCTGGCAAGATGGTAGTTTGGAACATGACCTCAGATGACCTTTGACCTTGGTCCATGAAGGAAGGAAGGAACCCCCATTGCACCTTAACCCCAAGTCTGATATAAAATTGGATCGATTGAGCCCAAATTAATTGGTCGAGCTTTGAGTTGCAAAAATTTTTTTCCACACTTGGACTCCTCAAAACATGATAATGGTGTAAATCGGACTTTGAAGGATACGTGAAAAATGAAAACCTAGCCAAACTGGAACACATGTATACATACCATAGATCCATACATACATAGATACATACATACAGACAACATACCGTACATGGCATACATACATACATACATCTACATACATACATACATATATCTATAGATACATAGATACATAGATACATAGATTCCATACATACATACATACATACATACATATACAGTACATACATCCATCATACAATACATACATACATACCTACAATACATACATCCATACATACATACATACATACATACGAAATTCCTATCTAAGTGAGTATCACTATATTCTATATATAGGTTTATTCCGTTATAGAACTATTTTTAAACTATCTTTCTCTATATAACTGTCTTAAAACTATAATTTCTCCTATATAACTGAAGTTGTAGTAGGAGTAAAACCAAAGTTTTAAATCCTGGTTTGTCCCCCGCAACCGGGGGTGGCCAGATTCACCCCACACTCTTAGCAATCGCCTTAACTCCCTCTTCCCACTTCGCCCGATTCAAGCATCCCCAACCCCACCCTCCTACGCTTCCCCTCTTCACTGCTTCCTCCATGTCCGCTTTGGTCGGCCCCTCTTTCTCAAACCACCCACCTCAAACTCAAAAGCCTTTTTTTTAAAACCTGCTCCTCATCCTTCCGCAGCACTGCCCATAACCATCTACCACATTCGCCTTCTGCCAGCCGGTCGCTCGCCTCTTTCCACCCAACCTCTGCATCAAATCCTCATTCTTCTTCTATTCCAATCAATTTCACACCACACGTTGCTCTCACCATTGCTCTCTCTTCTCCTCTGCCCTTCTCAAAATCCCCATCTCATTTTCACTCAGCACCATGTCTCACTCCCATACAGCATCACTGATCCCACAACTCCTGTACCCCACCCATTTCATCTTCAAAGGAAATCTTCTCCCAAGTAACAACTCGCCACATTCTCTAAACTACTTCACCCCCCATACCTTACTCCTGGCTGTCACTGCCGCCTCACATCCACCACCACCCGCACTAATCCTGCCCCCTAGTATGTGAACTCCTTCACTGTTTCCACCTCGTCATACAACTTATTTCCACCTCCTCCCCACTCCCTCAACCCCCTTCTTGCAATCTTCACACACAAAGACCCTTGCCAAACTTGGGTCACTCTCAGTCCTGCTTGTCATCTCCCATGAACCATTTCCCACATTTTCTCACACCACACATAATTGTGGGGGCCCTCACCCTCCTCTTTCCCACATATCCACATGGGTCCACCACTCACTAACACACCTCCCCTTCACCCGCCCCACTCCACCATCACTTTAGTCTTCCCAAGGTTTACCTCAGGCCCTACTCTCAAATGCCTTCTTCTCCACTTTCAAACCTCTCCCTCAAACCCTCCATTGTCTCACACATTAAAACTCAATCATCAGCATACAGCATCGCACTCATCACCTTCTTTGCACTCTCCGTAACTACATCAACCACAATTGCACACACCAACGTCTACACATACAACCCGATGCCACCCCCTTCACCTCAAAATACTCCCAGACAACCAAGCCTACTCTACTCTTGTTTTTGCTCTTCATACAAAACTCATCACCACCACCCACACCGCTCTAAGCACCACTTCTGGGTAATAGCCCCTCTTCCTCATTGCCCAATCCATCACTTTCCTCGTACTCTATCAAAGGCCTCTCCAGGTCCACAAAGCCATATACCACAGATCTTCTTTCCTTTTGCTCGATATTCCCCTTGCATCCTCCTCAAAATGAACACTGGCAATCTATCTTTCCCCCCTCCGGGTCTTAAATACTATGCAGTTCTCTATAAACTGTCTTAAATACTATAATTTTCGCTACTACGTGATCACAAAAAATTGTGCAGGATTGCAGATGACCTTGATCTTCATAAAATAACTGAATCATAGATTTGTTGTTTGTTTTAATTAAAACAAAGTAATATCTTACTACTACTTCCAATGTTGACAAAAAATGGAAAAATGAAAACCTAGCCAAACTGGAACACATGTTCATACAGAGATACTCATACATAGATACATACAAACCATTACATACAATACTACATACATACATACTACATACTACATTACATACATACATACATACATACCTACATACATACATCCTGAAAATTACTATCTAAGGAGGATCAACTATATTTCTAATATATAGGTTTATTTCGTTATAAACTATTTAATTACATTTCTCTATATAACTGTCCTAAAACGATAAATTGTCTCTATAAACGACGTAAGTAAGTAGTAGTAAACCAAAGTTTTTAAATCCGGTTTGCCCCAGCACCCGGGTGGCCGGATTCAACCTCACTCGTAGCAATCGCCCTTACTCCTCTTTCCACTTAGTCGCCCCCGATTCAACCGCATATCCCAACCCAACCCGCCTACTCTCCTCCTCCTCACTTTGCACTGTGCTTCTCCATGTCCTCTTTGGTCGGCCCCTCTTCCTAAAACCACCCACATCAACTCAAAAGCCTTTTTTTAAAACCTGCTCTCATTCCTTCCTCAGCACGTGCCCATACCATCTTACAACCATTCATTCGCCTTCGGCCATCGTTCAGTCGCCCTCTCCAACCCAACATCTGCATCAAATCCTCAGTCTTCTCCTACCTCATTTCACACCCACACATTGCTCTCGCACCATTGCTCTCTTGGCCCTTCTCAAAATCCCCATCTCTTTTTCACTCAGGCCAACCATGTCTCACTCCCTACAAGCAATCACTGATCTCACACAACCTCCTGGTACCCATCCCTTTCATCTTCAAGGAAATCTTCTCCCCATAAACAACTCTCCACCATTCTCTAAACTTCATTCACCCACCCATACCTTACTCTGGCTGTCCCAGCCGCCTCACAATCCACCACCCGCACTAATCCGACCCCTAGGTATGTGAACTCCTTCACTATTTCCACCTCGTCACACAACTTTTTCCACCTCCCTCCCACACACCTCCCTCACCTCCCTTTCTTGCATCTTCCTCACACAAGGTCTCTTTCCACACTTGGGGTCAATCTCTCATCTTTGTGCATCTCCCATTGAATCACTTTCCCACATTTCTCACACCACCTGAATTGCCCGCACCCTCTTCCACATTTCCATGGGGTCCCACTTTACACACTAACACCTCCCTCTCCTTCCCCACTCAACCTCAAACTTTAGTCTTCCCCAGGTTTACCTTCAGGCCCTTACTTCTCACATGCCTTCGTCCACTTCAAAAACTTCTCCCTCAAACCCTCCATTGCCTCACACATTAAAACTAAATCATCAGCATACATCATCTCACTCATTAAACCTCTTTTGGCACGCCTCCGTAACCACACAAACACAATTTGCAAACCCACGGCGACAGCACAGAACCCTGAGGCACACCCCACCTTCACCTCAACTCCTCAGACAGACAACTCAGACCCTACTCTAACTCTTGTTTTTTGCTCCTCCATACAAACTCATCATCCTCTCTAAAGCACCACTTCTGGTATCCCCTCTTCCTCATTGCCCACTCCCATCACTTTCCTCGTACTCTATCAAAGGCCTCTCCCATGTCCACAAAGCACATATACATCTCTTCTTCCCTTTTGCTCGATATTACTCTTGCATCCTCCTCAAAATTAACCCTTCTCTATCGTTTCCCTTCCGTCTTAAATAACTATGCATTTCTCTATATAACCTGTCTAATCTCTAATTTTCTCTACTAACGTGAATCAAAAAAAATGTGCAGAGGCGGGCCGATGACCTGGGGGGGGGAACAATCTCATAAAATAACTGAATCATAGATTTGTTTTTTGTTTTAATAAAACCAAATTTAGCTATACTTTTCCAAAATATTGGAAAAAAATGAAGAAATCGCTTAAAAAATAAGCCAAGAAATATGACAAATTTTGTAAGAACACCCCCTTTTTCCTCATTCCAATGGGAAATTTCTAGTTCATCAAGATATGTACTTTAATGTACGATATTCGGGGCATAGCATTATGACATGATGAAAGTAATGATAACCCATGCTATTTGTTAAATGATCTATGACATAGCCATAAATCTCCTTTATCATGTTTTATCGATCTCAAAAAGCAATTTAATGTTCACAACAATATCACATCCATTAACCGATGTGGTAAATGAAAGGTTTCAAGTCAGCACTACTACTGTAATCCAGTTATAAAGACCCCCCCAAAAGTAGAACGCAGCAATGTCTAAATACCCCATAGGTTGCAAACCATTGGGTCTTTGCAAGAAAACATAAAAATTAATCATAGTTCGTTTTCTTCCGTAATTTTGATCCCTTCCTTGCCCATTGCGATCAATATTACCAACACAATCCATTTATAATAAAATCTCTCCCTTTTTAAAAGTGCCAATAAAAGGTATAGGCCATATTGATTGGCCATTATTGAAAGCCGCATTCTTGTCTTTCCTTCCCGTTAAGTGTGGGGTCCTTAATGCATGGCCCTGATGCATGGTTGTGTAGTGTAACCTTGTAATAATGGCTTCGTTGCAACTTTGAAACGTACCCATTTTCCGTAAAATGCCTTGTGTTGCGATATTGATCCACAATGGCAATGAAAGTGTTTCAAAATTTGCAGAACAAAAACAGACTATTGATTCATTTTTAATGTTTTTTGTGCATAGATCTATGGTTTAACTTATGGGGGTATTTATACATGCGGGCGTTACTTTTATTGGGTCTTAGATACAAGCTATGCCAATAAGGGAAACTCTTTTGCAATCCTCACATGGAAGATCTTGTTTTTCTTGCTCTGCAACAGTGCATTGGTTTGTTTATTCGTCATAATCTGTTCGCACATTGGTATATAAATTCAATGATTAATCCTTAGTTTGAAAGAATCAGAAAATGTAGCATTAAGTTTTGGACATATGCATGATATTGTATTCACAAACACAAGTTAATGTGGGTCATCCTATAGGAATGGAAGAAAAAGGGGTGTGTCTTGACACCAATTGGTCATCGCTTGCTTATTTTTTGTTTAAATCGATTTCTTTCATTTGTTCACATTTGAAAGTATATTAGATGTGTTTTCAATACAACAACACAAATCTATGATATAGAGATTGTATTACGGTCAAAGATCATCTTTATAAATCAATTTCAACATTTTTTTTGATCACGTAGTAAATATAACTGCATTATAATATACCGCCTTAAACTATAAATTTTCTCTATATAACGCCCTTAAACAGTATATAAAATTTCTCTATATACTGTCTTAAACCACTTATCACGGAATAAATTAAACTGTAAATCTGATATATAGAGGTTTATTCCTAGTTAAAATATAGGCCAAGATGTCCCTCCATAAAATGTCCTCTATTAAATAGGATTTTTAACTACATACAGGTTACAT
This sequence comes from Ophioderma brevispina, assembly GCA_023653785.1. Classification (NCBI taxonomy): domain Eukaryota; kingdom Metazoa; phylum Echinodermata; class Ophiuroidea; order Amphilepidida; family Ophiodermatidae; genus Ophioderma; species Ophioderma brevispina. Next base: position 56,170 of record JAMKCH010004376.1, on the reverse strand, counting down.
ACATGGTTTACTACATACATACATACTCATACATCATACTACATCAATAATACATCATACATACATACATACATACATACATACATACACAATGACCTTGACCCTGGTCTAATGACCTTTGACAATCACACATATGAAGGAACCCATACTGCACCTTAAACCCCAAGTCTGGTTTAAATTGACCTTAAACTTCCGAAGGAGACGTGAAAAACTGGCCATGCATACACATACTGACAATGCGCGCTATAGCAAAATCCAACACCCTACTCTCTGCTTTTTCAGGCCGGGTGGTAAAAAAGGAATATTCTGATATCAACGCTCTTCTGGTGTCTGAACATTTATGCAATTAGGTGATAATAAAGATGGCTCCTTCACACTAGCCGGGTGATCGCTTACTTTTGCGATACGATCGCTGTCTGTAATCATCATACCAGCCACCAATTTTTTTTTCTTCTGCCCTCTTCCTCATTGCCCACTCCATCACTTTCCTCGGTACTCTATCAAAGGCCTTCTCCAGGTCCACAAAGCACATATACAGCTTCTTCCCTTTTGCTCGATATTCCTCTTGCATCCTCCTCAAAATGAACACTGCATCTATCGTTCCCTTCCCTGTCTTAAATACTATGCATTTCTCTATATAACTGTCTTAAATACTATAATTTTCTCTACTACGTGAATCAAAAAAAATTGTGCAAGGATGGCAGATGACCTTGATCTTCATAAAATAACTGAATCATAGATTTGTTGTTGTTTTAATAAAACAAATTTAATATACTTCCAAATATTGAAAAAAATGAAAGAAATCGATTAAAAAATAAGCCAGATATGACCAATTTTGTAAGAACACCCCTTTTTCCTCCATTCCAATGGGATTTATACAGTTAAGCAAGATATTACGTTAATGTACGATATACGGGGCATAGCATTATGAACATGATGAAAGTAATGATGACCCATGCTATTTTGTTTAAATGATCTATGAATAGCCATAATCTCCTTTATCATGTTTATCGATCTTCAAAAAGAATTTAATGTTCACACAAAGTATCATCCAATTAATCCTGATGTGTAAATGAAAAGGGTTTCAAGTTCAGCACTACTACTGTAATCCAGGTATAAAGACCCCCCAAAAGTAACGCAGCATGTCTAAATACCCCCATAGGTTGCAAACCATTGGTCTTTGCAAGAAAACATAAAATTATATCAATAGTTCGTTTTCTTCCGTAAATTTTGATACCCACTTTGAAAATGTGACACATTTTCGTAAAATGGACATTGTGTTGGCGATATTGATCACAATGGAGCAAGAAAGGTGTCAAAATTTGCAGAACAAAACAGACTATTGATATCATTTTATGTTTTTGTGCATAGATCAATGGTTTGTAACTTATGGGGGTATTTAGACATGCTGCGTTACTTTTTTGGGGGTCTTAGATACAAGCTATGCCAATAAGGGAAAACTCTTTGCAATCCTAAACAATGGGAAGATCTTGTTTCTTGCTCTGCAACAGGTGCATTGGTGTGTGGATTCGTCATATCTGTTCGCACATTGGTATAAATAAATTCAATGATTAATCCGTAGTTGAAATAATCAAGAAAATGTAGCATTAAGTTGACATAGGCATGATATTGTAAGTTTCACAAACACAAGTTTAATGTGTGTAAATCCTATAGGAATGGAGAAAAAAGGGGTGTGCTTACACAATTGGTCATAGCTGGCTTATTTTTTAATCGATTTCTTTCATTTGTTCAACATTTGAAAGTATATTAGATGTGTTTTATACAAACAACAACAAATCTATGATATAGTGATTGTATTAAGGTCAAGATCATCTTTAATCATTGCACATTTTTTTTTGATTCACGTAGTATATAACTGACAGTATAATATAACTGCCTTAAAACTATAAATTTCTCTATATAACTGTCTTAAACAGTATAAATTTCTCTATATAACTGTCTTAAACACTTATAACGGAATAAACTGTAATCTTGATATATAGAGGTTTATTCTATTAAATATAGGCAAGATGTCCTCCATAAAAATGTCCTCTATTAAATAGGATTTTAACTACATACATGTTTACATACATGGTTACATACATACATACATACATACATACATACATACATACATACATACATACATACACAATGACCTTTGACCCTGGTCTATGACCTTTGACATCATGCACATATGAAGGAACCCATACTGCACCTTAACCCCAAGTCTGGTTTAAATTGGACTTAAACTTTCCGAAGGAGACGTGAAAAACTGGCATGCATACACATACGGACATGCGCGCTATAGCAAAATCACCCTACTGCTTTTCAGGCCGGGGGGTAAAAAGAATATTCTGATATCAAACGCTCATTCTGGTGTCTGAACATTTATGCATTAGGTGATAATAAGGCTCTTCACACTAAGCCGGTGATCGATTTACTTTTGCGATCGATCGCTGTCTGTAGACATCATACCAGCCACCAAATTTTTTTTTTCTGCACATATTCAATATGGCGTCCAAAATAGCGTGTGCCCGTGCATCTTATTTTCAAGTTCGCCAGACTCCTTATTCTCTTCGCTCCATCGCTGTCAGTTTAGGTATTCCTCGTTCCAGGAACATGACCGATCAGGGGTTCGTCCGCGAAACTTGAATCGTAAGTATTATGTAACTTTTACTGAGCACTGTTTACGATTTCTGCAACGTGCGTTCGCGAACAATGGACGTTAGGCAGTCGTAGGAACATCTTTTCCCATCACTTAGGATCATCATTACGTGTCTTCTATTTGGGTGCATTCGTGGGTGCAATTAGATACGAGTCGGTGTTGAATGCCGTTCTAGTAATATCGATTAATGGATTTTAGAAGCATACGTGTGTTTTGGGGTTAGTGCAGACTTATCGAAACGGGTTAAGTACTGCGAAAGAGGTCAACCTGGCTTCTAATTCCGGTATGCGTACCTACCTAAATAGAAAAGGCAACTCGACCCAATGAGATTACCTAGTCTAGATCAACGGAAATCAATAGTAAACGGAATAAAGCTCATACACACTACAGCTTATCGATTGATCATGGGTTGGGTTTTGAAACAAACCTAAGCAGCTTATACATTATCAAGAATTTGGGTAGGTACGCATACCGGAATTAGAGGCCAGGTAAACTCATTCCGCTTAAGGCCTCGGACTACTCCTCGCATATTTTAGAATCCATCCTGTTTGAGAACCGCGTTAAATGGGCTTGTTTCTATTAGCTGTATACTTTGGATAGGTATTAGATAGGTCTACACCGGTGTCATATAATATAGTGTCCGTGTGACTAAGTGTCCTACCACCCCATCTGTCTATTGTGTTCTCCATTGAGCGCCGTGTGCATCATTTGTTTCAGCACTGTACCCAACTGGCCTCGTCTACAAGGTCACGGTTTATTCCGTACACGTTGCTATGGTAGCTAGGACACTCTCTCATGGGGGACACTCAGTTTTCTTTACACCGGCACAAGAAAATGGCTTCAGAACCAAAGAGTGTAGCTATTTTTTCCTCATTAGGTGTCATTCTTGTAGGTTGGAAAGACAAAAAATATAGGCCTATATCCAATAAACGAAAACAAAAGGATATGAATGAATATTACAGGCAAGGTAAATGCCTGCAGACAGCAGGAAAAGGGTCTGCTAAGCATGTGAAGAAGACATACAATTACTAGCGAAGACTTGCACTGATTTTATAAAGAATTCGAAAACTGGAAACGAGCCAATAGTTGACGAATAAATCTTTCTTTCTTTCTTTCTTTCTTTCTTTCTTTCTTTCTTTCTTTCTTTCTTTCTTTCTTTCTTTTTTTCTGTGCGTGACATGCATAGATGGGCCAATCTGTGTGGATAGGAATGACATGCTTACAGAAAAACAATGATGATTATTAACTTTAACATGTTTAATCTGTTTTTGTTAACATAATGTATACATGCACCGATTTCGCTTCAATTGCGCAATTTCAATGATTATTCAGCCTATATGACTGTATGTGAATAATTGACCTATCATTGAAAGAAGAGATTTGCGGGTTGCTAATATCTTATTATGCGTTCAGGACTGCGTCTCCCTTCATTTTCTGGAACTATATAAATGCGGTTGCCATGATAGATTGCCAACAAGATGGATGGAATGGGAACAGCGGACCGATCCGTTCACTTCCCACACACTACGAGTGTGCTACGTGTACTCATGTCCACACGTAGTTTTAACCACGAACGCGTAAAAAATCTTAGTAGTAACTTACGTCGTAACTAGGGCTTCGTCAGTCTTACGAACGCCAGATTACCAGGTATTTTCCATCACCGCCTTTTATATACCTAACCTCTCTAGAGGAAAATGTGACGATCACCGCAAAAAAGGAGCTAGCGTTTTTTTTTTCTTGCTAGATATATATAGTGCCAATTTCCCCCACCCAAGGCAGGGGTCCGCTCCATGATTTTTTCAAAAGTGCATTTAAATGCAGTTAAGGGACGTATAACAGCCTAGGTATGCTAAAAGCATGGGCATACAATATAGCTGATCTTACACCATACACATGACAAAATAGTGCATACTAACATTTTACATGTAGTTAGTACATTGTACTTCTTTCCTTGTTCCTTTTACACCATTACGACTTCTGCATCTCAGTGAAGAGACCAGCACTACATCATACCCTTGCACAGACAAAACCGTTCATGCTACATACCTAGCTAGACACATAGCCAATTGAATGACACCTATCAACTCTCTCAAGTAATGTTAATATGATGTTTATTTGTCAGGAAACATATCAATATGGCATTCGTATCATATACCATTGTATGCACTTGTATGTACCTTTATTTTAGTCACCGGACTAAGAAACGCACCCATTTACTTAGCCTTAATTATGGCTAGGCGGTCCTCTCATTATTCTTGGAAATTAACCGAGGGTGGCTGATTATACCAACTTGACATGCGGGGATACACATTTATCGGTGGATATCCACATGTGGAAATGAACTGGTATTGGTGAATATACCAACATGCAGAGATACACATTATTCGGTGATTGTGAATATCCACATGTGGAAATTAACGGGGATCTGTGAATATACCACATGTGGAGATACACATTTTTCGGTGAATATCCACATGTGGAAATGAACGGGAGTTGGTGAATATACCAACATGCGGAGATACACATTTTTCGGCGAATATCCACATGTGGAAATTAACGGGGGTCGGTGAATATGCCAACATTCGGAGATACACATTTTTCGGTGGATATCCAGATGTGGAAATACACGAATTTTAGCGATTATCCACATGCGGAAATTCAAGCGGATCGGTGAATCTCCACAAGTCGAAGAGGAAGAGGATGTGTCTATTTCCTTAGCCAAAACGATGTGGATACGCACACGGATGGATGTATTTCCACATGTGGAAATACAAGCGGATCGGTGTATTTCCACATGTGGATATTCAAATGGATGGGTGAATTACCACATGTGGAAATACACCAAATCGGTCCCAAAAATAGTTCACAATTCTTTCCATGGATTTGGTATGTAGACTACTAGATCATTTTCTCTTACACATTTTTACAAAACAACTTGGGTATTAAAGGTACATTTCGTGATCCTAGCACCTCATTGTTAGTTTATATGGTTCACTAGATATCCCCGAGAAAAGTTTATTTCTAAAATTGCAGGTGATTCTGACAGTGCGTTATGATATTGCGCAAATCACACTGCCCCATAGGCCACTGTGCTGTAATTTCTGTCCATTTACGAAAGGCCAAATAACAAAATAAAAATCATATGCAATGTTCCTTGAGAAATTTGCTACATTTTGGTACCAAGGTTGATATACTTTTGATGATTTATGACCATTTTGACTTTTTGAGACCTTGTGAAGGTCACTAAAGGTCAACGGAAAAAATGCACACATCATTTTTCCTGGATCGTCAGACCCTGTAGTATACGTTTGTATAGTGATTGCCAACATTAAACATGCACTCACCAAATTTTATATAGGCCCCTCCACTATTAATTTTCCGGGATGTCAAGGAACTCATAATCTGCTTAGCGCTTAGCTCTCGATAATAACAAGGTTGGCCATTTTGGAAGGCCAAATACAAACTTAGTTTGTGTTATGTGTTCATTGATATAAGAATGCAATATGTCTCCTATGGTATTTGCTTCAAAGGTTAGGTATGTTCACAAACCACGTTTTAGGTGAAATAATTTGCTGGTGTTTTCATCCTGAGACTTCAATTGAAATCCCAAGCTAACATTGCTATGGAAATAGATAATTATTTTAGGTCAACATTAACTACATTACTGTACATTGATACGCGGTGTGGAAGGAGATATGGTCCGGCAGGATTCATAATATCCGGGCTCCATACACGTACAATGACGGAATAAAGCGAAACTGTGTTGCGTGAATAGTTTAACATGAAATGATTGGTGCCCATTTTCACCATTGTAGCCGGACTGTGAGTCCGGGGGACTATATTTCCTGCCACAGTTCGGGTGTCTAAAAAAGAGAACCTCAAATTGCCCCCTATTTCACGAAGAAAATTAAATTAACCTACAATTACTACAGCTTGAAAGTGCATTTCAGTAGGTTGTCCGACCCGAAAAAGTCTTGTCCAAAAGGAGCAATTGACCGAGTTGTGGCCGATTGAAAATTGTACCGACTTTTTCATTTTTATCAACGGTTTGTACTGCTGTCTAGAGATCTTGCCTCATGTTCTTTACTGCGCTACCCCCCCCCCCCCCACTTGGCTACCTCACAGCCCACGACGACGGATGTAGGCTTGCGCTCTCTTTTCCATTCATAATCGAAGCTACTCTATAATTCTTGCCGTCGATGCTGGCAAAGGCAGCTTATTCCATTGCGAAGTTCGGCCAAGTTTTGCTGGTGATTCCTGTGCATACACTTCACTCTTTCCTCTAGGGCGAAGTTGGCGGAGTCAAAATCTGGGCGATCTTCGCAACAGAATACCGCTGTCTTTGCAAGTATCCGACGGACAAAAATGAGTAGAAGTCGATATTGAAATGGAAAAAAAGAACGCAAGCCTGCATCCATCCTGAGACGAATATAACCTACGAGATTCGAAGCAAGTAAACAATGGATTGTCTTGCACCGTGCAGCGTCTGGTAAGTTGTTGTTATGTTAATTCAACGATTCCCTCGAATGATCGAGAAGCAGTAATCGTTTACTCAATACATTCAATGATATCCCAAGATTGAATTGGAGGGATATTTTTAAATCAATGATGCTCACACGTGGTGTATTTGTCAAAACGTATTAACGCAGGTTAGTACTCAATGAATTACATAAAAAGCATGGAATAACTAAAAAATTGATCCCAATTTGCTACACTCATATATGGACTATAGGTAGAATTTGCTCTAATCAATGCATCTTTGATATCTTCAATAGGTACTGAGTAATCAAAATTGAGGATTTTCTCTTCAATATCACAAGAATTGAAACAATTTGACGAATTTTATTTCTAAACTGTTTTTTTTAACAGAATAGGATCTAATTGGACATTTTTAATTTGACTAACGTCTTATGAAAATGAAGTTATTGATGACATGGCCAAACCATAAACTGTTAATGTGAGCCGGTTTTATGAACAATTAATCAGTTAGGTCAGAATTGAAAGCACAAAATTGCGGTCCACCATAAAAAGTGCCTGATTTGCAGGATACCTCGCTCATACAAAACTTAAGGTGCCCACAGCGCCAATGTAATTGCAAGACCTGGTCGATACGCCGAGCTGTTAACAATGGACTACAGCTTTGCTTCCGATCTCGTTAGGTATATTCGTCTCAGATCCGTTTAGAGGCAGCAACTTCCCAAGTGGAGGGCAGAGCAGCGTCTTAGCGAAGAAAATGAGGCAAGATCTTGGAATTTCTAATAATTGAACCTAAATATCAGAACTGACCATTGTCGCGAAAACAAAAGAAACCCTAAACAAAAGAATGAGCGTGGAGAATGTGTATTGTCTACTAAAGACTAGTAAAACAGTAACAATCCGTGGATAAATGAAAAACGGTAAAATTTTCAATCGGCCATAACTCTGTCAATATACATGTGTCCTTTTGGAAAGATCTTTTTTCGGTGGCGGAAACCAACGAAATACACTTGAGTACCACAAACCGTTTACCTTGTCCATTAAAGTAAATCCTCTTACCTCTCACGGTACGGTGAATGGACAGACCGAAAACGTTTAATGAGGTCTCACCTATTTTGAAATCTACTATAGTCAACTTGGTGAATCTCAAAGGGTTAAAGGTGCATTTCGTGATTTCAGCACCTTCTGTTTTATTTATTGTTCACTAGATATCCTTGAGAAAAGCTTATTCACAAAACTTGAGTTGATCCCGATCTTGCGGTTTTGTGTTTTTTTTTCTTCTTCTTGCGTATGAGGCAGCAGCTTAATGTGTTGACTGGTTGGTGTTTGAGAAGTCTATATCGACCGGTGGACGGAAAGTGGGGCACTCAGTGATAATGTGGGACCGTGCAGTCTGTGATGGAGAACGACATTGGCAGGCTGGAGATGGTCGCAGCCCCCATCGGTGCATACCCAGGTCAAAATTCAAGTTGATCCCGTTTGAAAGTTGTTCCATTTTCCGTGACGGAACTAACTGGTTTTAATTGTTTTTAACTGTAACTGGTCTTAACTGAGTTCAACTGGTCAGTAAAAAAACCTAGTTGAAAATTGTTCCATTTTCCGTCACGGAATCAACCGATTCAACTGGATATTCAACTGGGATCAACTGGATTTCAACTGGATTTCAACTGGTTCCAGTTGAAACCAGTTAAACTGGGATCAACTGGAATTTTGACCTGGGTATTGGTGTTGAAACGCCCGACACCTGTACGAATCCTATTCAAGGTGACCCATTCCTTACGTGGAAGATTGCTACCAGGTGGAGTTCTGTCATAGGTGTGATAGTGAATTGGTCTGATCTTGGAGTATTTAGCCAGGCCTGGCAGTGTTCCATGTCTGTAAGATGTTGAAGGGAGAGTAATTTTATGAGAACCAGTAATGGTTCTCATGGTCTCTTAGCCCCTCTTCAACTCGGTGTATCCCAAAAAGTTATTACCGGATTCATGTGAAATTGTCACAAAGCATGGTCAATCAATTACACTTGAAAGTAAGAAGACATTTTTATTTTCGTGAAAGTTATCGGCTCTCGCGTATTTGACTCGATTTGTTGGGAGGACACACGATACAGGTGTTTCCAGGTTGTTCTAATGGCAATTGCCCTTGATGTAGAAAATATGATGAAGCTTTGACTTTTACGGAAAGCAAAGGTTTTCAGTCCTTTGGAGGGCCTATGTGGGTGGATGGGCTTTCAAGTGCAGTTCATGTTAATTTTTGGCAACAACTAAACTGAACACAAAAAGAAACCTATAATTTTTCACCAGGCCATATCTTAAAATCCTGCCCATCAAAATGAACCAAAATTGCACACATGATTACTTCATAAAAATATGTCATTGACCAAGCAGTCGCAAAACTTACACAACAGTGAAATGCGCTGACATGGAACCACTTGCTGTACAGATGTCACGGGCCTGGAAATTTCGGCAAGGTAGAGTTTCAAAGCATAATGAAATGATGGTGATGTCACTTACCATCAATAATGTGTGTGTGAGCTGTATGGGGCCTGGCATTGTCCTGTTGAATTGTTGATATTAACCTGGTGAAAAAATTATGGTTTCTTTTTGTGTCAGGTTTAAATGTATTGTATAGGGTCCATTAATGAAAAATGAGTCGCCATTTTTTACTTGTGTTGAGATCCAAGTAAAGTTACCAAAGGAGTAAAAAATGTGAATTGCTCAAATGGTTTTTGAACAAACATACCATATCGTCTAAGGGTTATGAAGATTTCCAAAAATATATAGGTTGTATCATTTACGGACTTATGGTTTATGAGTTATGAATTAAAACAAAACCACAAAGTGGAAATGTTTACACCCATTTGCAGATTTTTTATTTGTTTACCGTGTGTAAATTGTGTATGCGATTTTTTGAAAATTTTCAACTATACCAAAAAAACGTGTTTAGGAAATTCTGAAAATCTCGTTTTATTGATGAAGTTCCCATTCGAAAGAGAAGAAAACGAAATTACCCCCTTGCAGAATAATGGTTGCTAGTCCATCATGTTTACTGTTGCTAGAGCCCCTTTTCGCTTTGTCTTGGAGGTGTTAGCAAATAGTTTGTGCTCGATTCTTGTTACGCTTTATCCATCGCTTTAATCCCCCGATCACCAGACCACATTCGCCACCTCATCTGATACCAAGCAGTGTGGACGTGGTTAGGACAGAATTCATTGACCATTAACTGTGTTCAATGTCCTGACGCTTCAGTGGGACGTGGTTTAGGACAAATCGTTTTCATTTGGCCATGAACCGTTTGGGTTCATCTCACTGTTGCGTTATGTTTTCAAACATTGAATCAGATTCGCGGTTTTGCCGTGTAACGGGATTCGTTTGTGTTTGTAACTTCGGCGTTTAATACTTTTTGATGATGGGTAGCAGGCGGTATTTAAGCTTAAAACTTTAATCAAATATGGTACAGTTTCGCCGAACCCGATTGTTTTCAAGGATGGTAAACCTGACCTGTGATTGAATGTTAGCTCCGGGTATTTCCCAATGTCATTAAATTAACGCAAGTACATCTGTCTTTCAACAAGGTGTTTTTATGGGGCGCCTACGGCGCACCTTATTAGATGGGCTTTGGAAATGTGACGGCGGTCCGGTATAAGTACAAGGATGCGGCCGTCGTTAAGCGATTGCGTTGCCTTACTTTTCCGGTGTTTGCCGAGCAACGAAGGAACCCGACCAAAAAAGTTCAAATTTTCTCGCAGGTTCTATAGGGTCAGACCAATTACGATACATATTTCAAAACAATTAACATAGTAACGGACCCTCTGATGCAAAAAAAAAATCTCCATAGAACCCAATCGTTTTCCGGAGATATTAAACGTTAATCGCTCGCGCAGAAGTACTAATATAATAATCTTTCGCAGTCTCTGATACACAGACTCTTACACACTTTCCGGACCGCCGTAGGAAACTGTAGTCAAATTGGGGATTTCTTAAGTTACATAACGATATATGTTACACAGCGGATGTTCCAAATATATGGTGGAAAATATATAAGGAGTTGCTCGAGATACCCAGATGCACCTAAAAATTAATTTCCTTCGGCATAGATTTAATCAAGTAGAAGTTACACCTTTTTAGTCAACCTAACAAAAATGACAAAATCAAAAAATATTTTTAAAAACACTCTAAAGGGAAATCCTCCACGTTATAACAACGCCATATTGGGTCATGTCAGTTGTGACCTCGAGCGGTCGTCCATCACCCTTGGGACCAAGTGAGCATCTTACACGATGATAAAGCATGTTTCTATTGGCCCATACGGTCAAAAAGGCCGCTGAAACTCAGGACACTTTTTTCCCCCGGTTGGTCCTGGGTTCGAAAATCGGTCAAGGAAGTTTGATTTTTGCATTGTTGTTATTTAGGTTTATTTTAGTTTTGTTCTGTTTTGAGCTGTTTGTTACCAGGAAAGAGTTGCCGTCTTTGGTTTTGCTTAGTTTTTTTTTCTCCCTTTCCCGCTTTTTTTGTTTTTAACAACCTACACAGCTTAAAGTGAATCACGGTATAGTTGGGAATAGTAGGCCAAAATGAAAAAATAATAATAATGATGAAAATGACAAAATTCGAACGGAAACAAAAAGAAAATTAAATTTTAAACATATATAAAATACAAAATAAAAAAAATTCAAAAGCATAACATTGAACAATGTTGAAAAAAAAGGAAAGAAAACGCAAAATTACAAATAAAAAGAAACGACAAATAACAAATAGATTTTTAAAAGGAAAACAATATTAACTTAAAAATTAATAAAAATACATAAAATAATATAAGCAATATTAAATTAATAACAAAAGTTAATGAACAAAAGGGAATGAAACATCCTCCCGTATTTTTTCCGATTTCCCCCATCATGTTCCCCGTCCATTACCCTTTCTTCCGCTCGCCCCATATATCTGGCTCACCTGTTATCTTGACGTTTTTCCTCGTCCCCTTATCTTCTTTCCTTCAACCCCTTTGCCCTCTCTTTTACAACAAAAGTTAAGGAAATGAAAAAATAATAACAAATGCAATCTAAATGAAAAATACACCACTAAACAACGTACTCAAATAAAAATGAAACTAATAAAAATCAAAATCTTTAAAATAATAAAAAAAAATTAAGATACGTTGATAAAACTAATAATAATAAAAAACAAAAATTACAATGGAAACAAAAGAAAAATAAATGGAAATTAAATAAAAATACACAAATAAAAATTTCAAAGAATTAACAATTGCTTTAAAATGAGTGTGAAAAATAGAAAAACGCTCTAAATGACAAATAAAAAAGAAAAGACGGAAACAAATATAAGAATTTAAAGAAACACATATTAAATTAAAATTATTTAAAAATACATAAAAATAATATAAGCAGATTAAATAAAAACAAAAATCATTAAGGCCAATTGGATTGGATTGTTAAGTTTCGGTTTTGACTGTTCGAAAAAAGGAGGTCACTATTTCATTATCATTATTGTCAAAAGATTGCTATAAATGTTGACGTCCTTGGTATAAGATGGGTGTCTAAACCGAATCATATATATAACACCACAGACTTTGATAACGGTTGGATACTTAAAATAGTTCCTTCAAAGAAATCAAACAATTTTATCAAGATGAATATTGTATGCTCGATCGCAGAGTATGATCATTGGTAGGGATATCTAAAATTGTAATTTTAACCATTAAAAAAAAAAAAAAAAAAAAACAAAAATAGTTAAAATGATCAGAACGACCTGCACTGATATTATGAGAGCTGAAAGTTTGATCGTATTTAAGATTTGCCAAAAATAGATTTTAACCAAAATAATGAAAGTAAGTTTGACAAAAATGAAAAATCGGGGGGGCGGGTAACTGGAAAATAAATCTCCCAATTCCATTGGCCCTAATACAAAAGTTAATAAACAAAAATACAATGTAAAAAAAAAAAGAATAACAAAATGCCAACTAAAATACACAAAAACAACACGTGATAAAATATGACAAGCAAGGAGTTTGTTCAGGAAAGATGTGGCGTGGGTTAGTAAAAAATAATTAAAAATAAAACAGCAAAATAAATAATGAAAACGAGCAGAAATACGAACAAACGTTAGTAAGTAATTAAAAGTTTAAAAAAGAAATAAGAAATAATCAAAATATCGAATACGAACAAAAATTAATGAAACAATAAAATAAGCATTAAAATGAGCAACATAACCAAGTATTAAAACTAAAAAGTAATACACATTAATTGACGAAATAATAAAACACGAATATTGAAAAAATGAACAAAAAATGACAAAATACTTTTTTAAAAAAGAATACGAAGAAACTTTTTTTTTACAATTCTAAAAATAAAAATAGAAAGGTGCCAACATAAGCGACCCAAAATAAAATAAGATTATAACAATATAATAAAAAAAAGAAAAAAGTGGGAGAAATGGTCAAAAACAAAATATACACTCAATTTGATAAAAAATAATTAAAAATATATTGGTTTTTTTAAGTTAATTTTTTTTTCCATTTTTGATTGGTGAAAATGCCGATTAGGTAAAATGAACAAGCATCCTTCTTTACCATTTATGCAAATTAAGCTATAATTAGGTCAAATATAAATAAAGAGTCCTTTGGTCTCAACAGTTTTATTTGTTATATTAAGGGCCCCCCACCACTTGGATGATTAAATTTCAAAAAAACACCAAATTTTTTATTTTTTTTATTTTTTTTATTTTTTTTATTTTTTTTATTGTACTACAGATCTTGGGGGTTATATCTTTTTGTACTTTATTTTTATTTAAATAGAATTCCACCGATTACCGATAGTCGACAGAGAAAAACATGCAAAATTCGCAAAAATTTTATGCCAACATTAGGCCATATTTTATGCAAAAATATACTTGATGGCAAACATTTATGTAATGATTGAAGTCTCACCTGTAATGTTACTCTAATTATAACCTTTCCAAAGTTGTGAAAATTGAAAAATGGCAATCTAATTTTTATGCAATTGTAATAGCGGTCTTTATTAAAATCAAAGGTTGCAACCATAGGACTACCTCATTTGTTACTAAGGTCAAACAAAAGCCTCTACCAGGTACAAAATGTTGTGAAGTAGTCACGTTGTTGTTTAATAAGCTGACAATTTAACATTGACCTCCATTGGAAAATATGCTATCAATTAAAACCAAACTCCCATTTATGGGTTACAAGCACACCCTCATTTGTTTATGAAGTCAAGGGTCACTTCAAGGTCATAAACGGCCATTCATTGTTAAACCCTTATCATTGACCACAACAAAAGGCACCTCTCAAAATCCACCCCATCAGCTGTTTCTGCCAAACAGTTGCCTCAATAAACAAATCCACTCCATAAAAATGGCTGAAAATAAAACGATTTCCAATTTGGTTTAGTGAAACAAAAAGATTAATAATAACAACCAAGTATTGTCTTCTTAGTTATAGTTTCATAATCACTTTTAAACAATTTGTTTTACCTTGTAGTTATTTGGCTTACAAAAATAAGCGTTCCTAATTTCCTTAATATTTCCCTTATAATACGATGTAATTTGGTAAATAGGCTCCTTACAAAATTGCAACTTTCACCACACACAACCTCGACTAAAATGGGCATACTATAGGCTTGTAGTGCAATATATTATAGCTATTGTTAACTTTATTTCAAACACTTTTGTACTAAGAAAGAAAAGGAATAGTGCAATAAAAAACTTCGCGAATCAATATGATATGGTGGCTTTTTTAAACCGTTCTTTTTTACAAAAGTATTTCCCAACCACAGAGCACAAACCCAAACAGACCTCACTCCTCGGGGCCGCCCCTTTCCGTTTAAACGGAATTTTTTTTCTACTCGTACACTGTTGGAGTATGGAGTTACACAGATGGACTAAAACTTCACCCACACAAGCACGGGGCGATATAACAGGCGCGTAACCCGGACCGGAGTCCTCCGGAGGGCAAAAGACTCCTAAAGAACGTTCCCCATTTTTTGTTCGGATCGCTGCGCTGGCCGGGTAGGCACCCATATTGTGTTCTAGAAGGACGGTTCGAAATCTTAATAACGAGAGGGGGGGGGGGGGCGGGGGAGCGAGCACTTCGACGGAGACCATACACAAATACAAAACAATATTTTTCTCCTTCCCTTCCTTATCTCTTCTCCTTCCCCTTTTATCTTATCTATTTTCCCTCCTTTTCCAACTGTCTTATCTCTGTCACGTCTCAATGCCAATTTTTTTCGAAAAAGTTTATCATTCTCATTCACTGTTCATTCTCTTTTACCCTCTTCTTCAATTCTTCTCCCCTTATTTCGTCACCATTTTTTACGGCTTCTCAGTCCCAATTTAGTTGGTCCGGGGGGGCAATCTGCCCCCCCTGCCCCCCCCGCTGGTTACGCACTTGGGGGCGGCGGGATCAAGTATGTTTAAACGACGACCACTTTCTTGCATCCATGAAGAAATCCGTTAGGAAATTCCATTCGTGCCAAGGCTAAAATCCCGTTATATTTGAAAACGGGTTTAAACAACATATTTAATTGCCAGTTAATTCAAGCTAGTAACCGCTTTCCATTAGTCTAAGGATTGTTCAGCCGCTAAAACATTACATCATGTTGGGTTTGACCGTTTCCTAATAGTGTGTGCAACTCAGTGTATATCGCCTAAAAGATTCGGAAACATCGAGCTCTTCTAGGGCCAACCTTTAACAATGCGTACTGCTGTTTTTTGTCCGTGTCTCTGATCACTCATGACCAGCTCTCTTTTGCAAGGATAGGAAGTCGACGGGGAGCCCTTCAATGATAATATGAGCTTTTTTTATATTCTGGGTTGAACTCTCCGATGTTATCAACTATTATAGTGAGCTCTTCGATGATAATAGACTCTTTTAGGTGGTTAAAATTTGGTATCTTCTTTCTGTGTCACAATTTGCAACTCATGCTATAACTGGTGCCATTCGTCGCCTCGTCCGAACGGTGCTCTTATTTCTCAAATTCGTGTTTTCTATCTTGTATCCGTATAAACCCTCACGGACGTGTTTGCATTTTGTTCATGTTAATGTTTTGACATTGGCATGGTCCTAGGGGGGGGGGGGGGGGGGGGGGGGTGTCCATGCCTAATCATCCAAAACCCTAATTTTACGCGAGGCATTCAATATTTGGCGTATGTTGATCCTATTTTCGTCATTGTAGCATTTTTTAATGACTTAGGTTTTAGTTTGTAATATACACTGCAATGGAGTCTGCGTACTCAAATCCTCAAGCCTGTCAGTCCCCTTTTCAGTGGGTTCATTGATTTTGTTACATACTGTATCAGGTGATATCAGGCACTCATTTGAACCGATTATTTGTCAATGTATGTATTAACTGGCTTTAATGATGTTCAACTAATGTGCAAGGTAATTAAGCCAATATGTGCTATTACTTCCGTACATCGTCATAATAGGCTTTCCTTTATTTGGTTATGTTTACTGCAGTAGCAACATTCATCTTCAGGCACGCTAAGTTACTTAGGTTCACGTACTTATCAACATTTCCTCAAATGTTAATCAATATTTTCTGTTAGTCCAATAAGCTGTGAAATACATTTAGTGGCTGCTATGCACTATGGGTAATTACCATTTTAATGTGCGCTAAGAGCTGAATTGGTGGCACAATCATCACACGTTACTAAACGGTGGATGTTCGTGTATCTGAGAAATAACAGTGTGAAAGTAAAGTGGCCTTGCTTATACACATTTTTCCACAACTTCAAAAAATGTTTTTATCATTACGGTCGCTGTCAGGTGCTTTCCCTATCTTACCATTTTAATTACAAGGTTTAAATGCTGTAAAGCCGGAAGTCCTTGTACTTTCAGCAATATGTTTTTTTATGAAGTTGTTGTAGAGGTGTAGGTTAACAGTTTATGCTTAGAAGACATAGTGAACCAAAGTTTGATTTCTTTGGTGACTAAAATGTTCATGATCCGTTAATGCTTTTAACTCAAGAGTGTGTTCTAATAGGCCCTATGCAATAGACGTCACAATTGGAGCTTCAATAACATCTCCCTTACCATACCGTGGTATTACAAAGGGTATCCTGTACAACTTGGCATCTTCAGATGTCAATATCTGGTGTTGTAATTGTAGTCACCGTATTGCGCGTTTTAAACCCTACAGTATGTCGGCTATTGCATAGGTCTATTTGTGGTCATGTGTGTTTGTGTGTGCTACCTAAATACTAATTAATGTCGCTATTTCCGATAACGATGGTCTTTATTGGTATTGGCTGGTGCTTGTTAATTTAAATTTTGTGTTTAGGCCTTGCGTTTTGTTTAAAAGTGTCGGTGCGGCTCAGCCATATGTGTTCACGTTTTACTCTTTTCGGGTGCATATTAAGTGATTTAGTCGTCTGTCTTAATAGCATCAGCCCATGCTCCGAAAGCCTATTTATATGCACATCAAGTGCATCGTTTATCTTCTGAAGTGATTTCTAATGGTTGAATTGATCTGCCTTTAAAATAACCATGTATTTTAAATAATTGCTGGTTAGATTCATGAAAAATGTGGTCAAAAAAGATACCAAGGTACGTTGTGGCTTGGGCATGTTGAATAGGTCTGGTTGAAAATATTAATATCAAATTGTTTTCCAGATCATACATTTGTTTCAAATTCATTCCTTTTTGGTTTTGAATTTGCAAATAGAATATTGTTTAATATACACCCGATGGTGGTATCATGGGTTCATTTATGTAAAAAATGTAATAAAATAAAAAAAAAAATATTTTGTGTATTTGAGTGTGCGTGGGATAGTTGTACAGTTGATGAGCCTTAACCGTGTTTCTGTTGAGGAGATTCTCTAATATTTGACATGCTGGCTGGCCGTTTCGTGATTTCCATTTAAGAAACAAAGAAGTGCGTTTTTGGGCTCCACTGGTGAGCGTTATGCCAGTATCTTAAAGAAAACAGAGTGGGCATTTGCATTTTAACGGTATTATGTTTGCTTTCATTTTAGTGTCGTCCCGCCATAAATGCCGAAGGCACATAGGGACTTACGGTAGGTCGTATGTTTGGTATTTTATCATTTAACTGAAATTATGTGTACTTTAAAGGGGGCTCCCATGGCCCGATCCGCTAAGAGCCTCGTTCCCCAGGGACCCCAGTTTTTTACCGGAAGTGGTCGAAAATTTTGTATCAGTTACAAGCTACTATTTTTCTCATTTACCCTGTGAAATCTAGGCTAAAGGATATTTGGTTTGGGCGTTATGACAAAACATATGCCCCCTTTTGGTTCGGCCATATTAATTTCACACGTACTCTATGGGCTTATAAATTCGCTTTTTCAGCTCTCCCATCAACCGACGAAATATCGGCGCGAACTTACAGATGGGTGTTTTTGGGTGACGGCTCTTCTATCAAGATGAAAATGTATTATACTTAAATTCGGGCCATCCTCCTTTAATTCTCCTTTATTTTAGTGTCATACCAACAAGAAATTTAAACTCATTCTCAAAGTTTTATAAGCCTTTGGTCTCCATTTTCCACAATAATTTGCGAAATTTTCATGCAATTATTGTTTAGTTCTTAATAAATGTATAGACATTTCTATATTAATTAAAGGTAAAATCAGTGTTTCTCGAGAAAATTGCTGATATTCTAAAGTGAATTTTACAAGATGTCATTGTTCAGTTCATTTCGTTTATTACCAGAATGGACATTATATTAAAAAAATAAAGTATACCATCATGGTCGGTTGACCGAAATGAGCAACTCGTGAGGACGGCAACCATATCACAACGACAAACTTAATAACATGGACGATATCACGGTGCAAGCAAACAGGACGAGACAGGGCATAGAATGTGGCATTTCATGATTACAATTAGATAATTTCAATACATAATATATTTTACATAAAAGGAGAGACAGAATATGTTGGCAGATACTAGTCATAAGCTAAAAAGATATTTCTTGTAATGTTTCTTAAACTGGGGAAGGTTCGAGAATGTTTAATATTATCCGAATAGAATTCCATAGATAGGCCATGATGGGAGGATCGTTTCATTGCCAGATTAGTGTTAAAGTATAGGGCGTAATGAATGAGCGGCCTTGTGGCATAATTATGATAAGAAAAATTCATGCGAAATATGTTGTTAAAGTTTAAGGAAAACGTTGGAGAAACTGTACATAAAAATCCCTTCTGCATTCTATGGATGTCAATACATGGTAAGAGCATTTAATTGTTTAAAATAAAGGTAAGGAATGAGCAAGCCAGTGGGAACCAGTGCATAACCTCATGGACTTTTTTTGCTTTTTTAATATAGTATTCAAGTTCAGTGTTGCATAGCCCAAACCAATATTACAATAGTTTATATAAGGCAGTACCAAGGTGGTATACAAAGTATAAAGGGAATATATGTGGTAGACAATGTTTTAATCGAAATAAAATACCAGGATATTTAACGACTATGTTAGCGATGTAAATTAGTGGGATATTCAAGAAGAAATTCATAAGAAAATGCCCAGAAAATTTGGTGTCACTGACCTTGTAATTTCAGTGTTATCATCGATGACATGAAAGTGTGATATGTTCTATTAACTGTATTTATTGCATGAAGACAATATAATTGGTTTTATTAATATTAAGCGACATTTTGTTTGATTTAAACCTAGATGGAAAATTCCTGAAAGTTCAGTATTGTTATTGAATGCGATGATTAAAATTACGATGGGATATATCATTTGAATCATCAGCAAAAAGAATAAAAGACATCTTCGTTGATGAATAAAAATATCTAACGGAAATAATAAACAAAAGAGGGCCCAAGATAGGAGCCCTGTGGCACACCGTAACGGACGTGAGTCGTATTTGATTTAAAGATTTTATAAGCAATATTGAGAGTTCACTGTTAAGTAGTTTTTGAACCATCGAGGGCTCACCGCGCACACATAATATCGAAGTTTAAAAGAAGAATGTCGGGTAATGGTGTCAAAAGCCTTCGAGAGGTCCAAAAAGATACCCAAAACATGATTTTTTTGTACAAGATTAGTAATTAATTCATTGTAGCTCCAAAAGCCCTATAGGAGGGATAGTTCTTACGAAAACCAAAATGACGGTGGTGCAGTAAATTATAATGCGAGATAAAATTATAAAGCCTGTTATGAATTAGTCGTTCAAAGATTTAGAGAAGGCCGGAAGAAACAGAAAGGGACGGCTAATTTGTGAATTCATTGGCATCATTCAGATTTGAAAATAGGAAAACTTTTGCAAACTTTAAACTGATTAGGAAAATACCATGTTATGATACATTAAAGTATGAAGTTAAAGGGACAGCAATGATATGTTAACACTTTTAAATGATATCTGGTTTTATTTCACAAATCCTGGACTAGAGTTGGGTTTAAGTGTATTGCAGACCTCATAATTCATCATACTCAGCGGTGAAAAAAAAAAGAGTTCAAAGAAAAGTTGTTCCTAGGTTAGTCAAAATAATTCAGTAAAAAAACATCGGAAGTAGGGTCTTATTGCCTGATCGGGGCTACATTGAAAATATTATTAAATCCATCAGCATGATTTGGGATCTGAACAGCATTGTCATTATTCTAAAATTAGATGGGAGTATATTTTGGTGGGCACGTCCAAGTAATCGATTAATTATCTTCCAAGTTTGTTATTATTATGTTTGGGCTCATTAAATTTTGTCTTTGTTTATATGTTTTGGAATTTTAATGGAAGGGTAAGCGACCCATCGGTATCTGGTAAGTTAGTTTATTACTAAAGTTGGAGAAGACATATATTTTTTATAAAGTGATCTTTGCGTAATCGATTGCAATATTGTATGTGTTATCCAGGTTTACGAAGGTATTCGTGATTTTGAATTATAATGATTGGTAGACGAGGGAAACTAGTGTTATAAAAGGTTGTTATTTTATTTAGGAAAGTATTATAAGCAATCTCGGGTGAATCGTCATTCAAAACAAAAGACCAATCGACATTTTGAAGATTATTTGTTAAAAACATGCTTATTGCTGAGTAAATGAGCGAGACGGCAGGCTATTATGGTCAGAATGCTTTGTCTGAATAGATCGGATTGAAAATATTGGGAAGTGATCAGTAGTATCAGTAAGAAAGATCCCTGAGTTTATTTTATGTGTTATAACAATTCGTGAAGATGTTGTAAGAAGGGTTGAGAGTGATACGTAATTTCGTGGGCCTATCGATGAGAGGAAACATATTATCATTTGAAAAACATAAGAAATTTCGGGATATATGATCGAGTATTTGGAGGAGGCATAATTAGAATCCACCTCGATATGTAGCATGTTTGTTTTCATTAGTAATGTTGGTAAGACAATTTGCTAGTCAGAACAGAATGCTGTTGATAGATATATGTGCACGATAAATATTTCCAATTACTATGTTCTTGAGCTTATTTATTATTAATTACCTCAATGAATATAGATTCAGAGTGGTGATTCTCAGCATTATTGGTCTTTTATTTAACTTAAGGTCAGCTTATTTTATAAGAGAGGAGTTGTGAATATAAAAGTGCCACACCCACTACGTCTACGCTGAACGAGGGGTTATGGCTTAAGGTATAATTTCATATGAATTAAGTTAGATGGTCTTCTTTGTACCAGGTTTCTGAAAAGGCAATTACAGAAAAGCAGTTTAAGATTAGATAGCCAAACATTAATGGAATCACATTTTTACTTAAACTAGTGCATCAATGAAGCATGAAACCCCGTTAGCTGAAATTTGAGTCAGTAAGGAGTTCATAACGTACGAACAGGACTTGTTAATATAAATTCATTTAATTATCGTTACCATTATTACAGCTTGTAGAGCATCATCATAAAGATAAGGATTCAGTTTTAAGTTTAAGAAATTAAAACTCAATCGAGTTATCGAACGAGGAAGAGAAACTTTAAATTCATTATCATCCAAGTAATGGGTGAAGGAAATAAAGTCCATACAGTTGAAACATAACCAATTAATCAATCTCGGTATAGATACAACGAATATGATATATTTAAATACAGAAGTACAAGAGCTTAAGTTGATGAGGGTAAATAGTCTTAATACAAGTATTTTTTTTTTTTTTTTAATTTTTCTTTTTTTATTTAAATTTACATGATTAACTCATACAAGTAAAAAAAGAAATCCAAGGATACTGAGATTTGAACAGCGCGGGTGAATCAATTTAATCGAATCCAATTCGTAGTTACTTAAACCGCCTGTGTACCTCCCCACTCCCTTGCATGTCCTTCACTTTCGTAGTGTCTGTTTTTTGATTGGTCTTTTAGTTGAGTCTCATTATCGTAGTGCTATTTCCCCCCCTAGTGACGTGGATCTCACGCACAGCTTTATTTGTTACGTATACCTTTACTACCAAAGCAGTAGTATGATAGAATTATTGAAGGATTGGGTATTTAAGTGAGTGAATGGCTCACGCCCAGTATATAAAGACAAATAGGTTGGTATGTATTTTAGACCAGATAAAGATAACATTCCACGTCACTTCCATGTTGCCCGTCGAAATCCAACCCGCTGACAAGTGGTCATGGCCCACAGCATCAAAACTCCACCAGACACCAATGGCCAGTGTGTAAGTCAGGCCGGCCTATTTCAGGATACCAGGCCCTAACATGTTTACCAGCATTTGATAGTTAACTGTAATGATAAGTGAGCCGAGAACGCGATTCGAGAGGGGACATCGCCGTGGAAAATCAACAAAAGTAAGATTGGTCCTAAAAGTTGGCGTTTGCCATATTCCATTACTACAATTGCCATCCTAACATTGGCACTTTTTGCCGAAATAAATGGTGCATATTAAGAAAACCTTTAAATATAAAAATTATAAACTTATGGCGTTATCGAAGCGGGGCACAAGGCACATTGTAACGCCGCGGTTGTGAAATTTTTAAATTGCTCTCAAATTATAATTCCAAGGCCCGGAAAAGAAAAAACAGATATTTCACACAAAAGATATTCTACCATAAAAAAAATGTGAAGCATAAAAGACATCCAGTGAATTAATAGCGGACATATTTTTGGGTTTTCAATAAACTTCAGCGGAATATTTGGTATTTACATAAAATATAAAATAATCAGACACCTGACTCACACAGGGTTTACAACAGGGACAAAGCGAGAGATGAGGAATCAACTCCAGCGCGCGTCTTCCCATCCTCTGTCTGCTGAAACCAAAATTAAAAACACCTCCATCTCAGAGGGGTCTGATTGATCTGAGGTCAACACCTAGTTGAGAAGGCCAACGGACGAATAAAATGCCCCCCACATGTGTGCAAAAAATGCAATTTAGGAAAAAAGAATGGGAGGCGGGGACCAGTTCTAAATTGTGCCAGTGTCGCTTTAAATCTCGAGATTCATTGTCAAAAATTATATATTAACCAAGATTACACTACTACATGGCATATCAGAGATAATTAAGATATTTCCCTGATAAAAATCATGCCCAAGCAACTTTCTAATATTTTTAGAGGCAAAGTTATGACATATATTTTAAAGGTAAATAAAATATAAACATGCATGCCACCTAATTATAACAACAATTTTCATCATAGATATGAACAAAAGACTAGAAACATGAGATTGCATTTAAAAAGGGGACATGACCAAAAACAGACTTTTAAATTATGCCAAGTAACATGCATGGGAAGGTACAGAGCCAGTTCATATCCAAGTAACTTGGATATCAATTTAAAACGCAAGTACATGACCTAGAATTAAAGGTTAGCTTGGACAGAATATATAATAAAATGACATGAATTTTAAATTCAGGCCAAAAAACAAAACAACACAAAGCATTTTTGAATAGGTGTATCTAGAGAAATGTCAAGTACACATATTGATTTCAGTATGGGTACCATGTAATTTAAACATATGTCCCAATGGGTTTTCATAATACTTTCAGGACTTACCATAGGACCAAATAAATTATAGTACTTAAATATGGACGCAAAAATTAGTAAGAGAAATATAGTCAAGTTAATGGGGGGAATAGAAAACTAGAACCATTTTGATTACATATGAAAGCAAGTTAATGGCCAAGGAAATTATAATACTTAAAGAACTTCCGTACCCAAAATAAATTAGGGACTTTTGAACCATGGACAGTATTTATTCTGATAACTTAAGAAATAAAGTCAAGTTCTTGGTTATAAAATCTAGAAACAGTGGGATTTAAAATGTAATCAATTAGTAACCAAACAATGGTCAAAAGAGCTCACATGGCATTTTTAGGTCAAGTTCATAGCAAATAACTTTCTATACTTGAAGGCTGATACATGCCCAATTTACTCCATGAAACAAGATAAAATCAGATAAATTATTCCAATAATTAACATAGTTAAGATCCACGACCCATATAAGTTATGTGATGACATATGTAATCAAGTTATTGTGGTGTCAAGTTTCTCACAAACGGTTGTATCGTAGGGAGATGGATGAAACGTTTATTAAACACTAATTGGTCTCGGCATTAATTGTTAAAGGGGGTCAGTACAAAGAGGGAAAAAGATATATTTTTGCCAATTAGGTACCAAGTTTCCCTTAAAGTGTTTTTGTCAAGGGGGAGTATTGCAAGTTTTAATCAATATGAAAAGATGGTGTTGTTTGAATGTACCCTGTTATATTATGAGGATGGGTTGGTAAGAGCGCAGAGGGTGATTGAAGATGGATTATGCTGGTGCGGTTAAGATATAGATAATCAATGAGCTAGATGGCGATCGTTAAAATAACAAGCTCGAGCGATGATTGGTTAACACGGTCGGGCGGCCGAGGGCCGCGACGGACCGATGTTAACCCAAGTCAAGCGCGAAGATGTTATTTACGCACGCCTTCATAGCACATTGCATTATATAGCATACACTTAGAGTATATTAAAATAACATTTTTACAAACAATTTTTGGTTAAAACATGCTTTAAAATTGGCTTGATAACGAAATAATTTGTCGGCATTTTAAATTAACATTTAAAAACAAAAATATTTAAAATCTTCTATTTGAAGTTGCTTGTTCCAATTGTGTATTGAGTTCGGGCCATTAACCTTCGAGTGACTAAAGCTTTTTAAGGATTAAAGCTATAATGTGCAATCGGTAATTGATTATGGGCTTTCTAATACGAAGGCAATATATCAATGTATTAAGTTTATCCTTGGAGTTTGAGTTAAATTTGAATGATGGATGAAATAACTCAACCAAGCCTATCGGAATAAAGACTATAAACCTATCATCCTTGAACATATTGATTATTTCGTGCAGAATTACAAAGAGTTATCAGTGTTTGAGTGCAATTGCATATAGGGTTGAAGATTAAGAAAGAAAGAAGAAAACAAATAAACCAATCTGGATCTGGTGACCGTCATATGTAGATATTTCTTAAATTATGTACGTTCTATTTATGTGTATTGGTGATGTCGACATTGTGGAAGCAGCATTGATTTCAAAATGGAAGGAGGTTGTCGGATGGGGGGAGCTTTTTGCAAGCTTGATCCAGAGGTTTGAAGCGACTTAGTACTGTTTTTTGGGGGGGAGGGGGGGTGGTAACCTCTCTATTAACCCAAGTGTTGGTCAATCTTAATGTTCATGGGAGTAGGTTTTTGTCATTGTTTTAAGTTTGTCTTTTTGCCATTACCTATAAGGAATTGCAGTTTCTGCATAACATTTAAAACTGACAGTATGAAAATCAAATATTTTTTTTTTTTTTTTTTTTAAGCTTTTTGTAAAAAAATAAATTGTGGTCATGTCCATTATGAGAAAATGTTTGATTGTATGAAGAGCAATCAATTTTAAAGTTATTTACAGGTAGCATACCGCTCAAGTTTTTACATCTAGGGGCCATAGTTGACACCATAGACTTTGTATCTTAAGTTTGCCCATAGTATAGATACAGATCGCGCCGCTTATATTAATTGTCCAGGACATTGTATTCTAGAACCATTACCGTGACCCGCCGGTTGTTAGTTGTGACCCCGACTCCGTCCGCTGAGTGTGCACATGTTATTTAAAAAAATAACAAGCTCTAGAGATGTTATTTAAAAATAAACACCCCGGTAGCCTTCTCCAACCCGATTCGTAGTAGATTCGCACGGGGAAAACAATAGAATAACAACAAAAAAAGCCTCAGCACGAGAGTGTATTATGAGGATTAAAGATACATAATTGTAGTTCGATGACGGGCAAATTAAGAACAGTGTTAATGGGTTTGTAGAGTTGGTGATCTATTGTTACTTAAGTATATTTCAGGCCCAATTAATGTGATCTACATTAATTATATTGCTTTTTTTTCTTGAGATGCCTGTGTTGACAACAGTATTGATCTTGACAGGTATGTACTTGAGAGATTCCCACTGTGTCATAAGATAATTTTTAATACATTTTTCTAAAAATAAGCGTTTCTTATTCCACTTAAGAGTTCTTGCCTCGGCTTTGTTGTTTATATACTGTATGATGCGAAAAATTCTAAGGTCGTAGCAGGGTTACAGGTGGACTACTTCACAATCGGTTGGACATTGCTCTATGTGCCCACCGGTGGGCACTAACGACATCTTTATGTCCAGAATTTTAGTGGTTTCTGATTAGAGGCAAATCTTAATGCGCTTAAGGACATTCGTGCCCTACTTATATTTATTTTTTGGTCAGATTTGCCCCCTCGCCCATTTCTACAAGTAAAAAAAAATAATAATAATTGACAATGCAGGCAAAGGACGCACAACATCATTATCATAGGCCAGAGTGTGTTGTGAGTGTATACGTATGCGTCATCAAAATTCTCATATTTTCACCCCTGCTTGATAGTTATTTCAAGTTTGACGGGCTCCACCTCTCCCCTTTGTTTTGCAAAATGCATTTTCTTTTCTGGCGGCTTGTTTTCAATTTCAGGTATTTTATTTTCCACCCCTGGTATTTATAAAGGTAATTTGCAATCGCCAGGTTTTGCATTTTCAGGGCGGGGGGGGGGGGGGAGGGAGGGGGGGGGGGGGGGAAAATTAGAAAGTTTTCCTCCCGCAAATTGGTTGGCGTTTTTGTGTTTCATGAATATTTTATACATAATTAGCCCAAATAAAGAGGTCTGTACTGCCAAAGTATTTTAATTAAACTGCATGTAATGAGCTATTTCAGAGTTAAGCCAACGTCATTTTACAGGATTTACTTGAGGGAAAATTCCATCGGGTATTAATCCAGGATTGAATCTACAATTTATAATTAAGCTCATTCGTCACAGAGTTAAATCCTTCCATGTGTACTAAAAATATTGTGTTAAAAGCACATTGTATTGTACTTGTTTCCCACAGGTTATTAAACTATTGGGAGACAAGAAGATGATTAGATTCTGTTAAAATGCTTCTCACTACATAACTTAGGGATATGCCCAGGTAAATCTACTGAATATGGAGTGAATTAGGTTTAGCAATTCATGTTTACTCACTGCTGAGGAGGGATAAGACAAAGGTGTTGTTTTCTGATGCTATGTTTATGGTGTTGTAATTCTTTCTCCACTGATATGGGTTGTTCTGGGAGGGGTAAGGGACATTACCTAGTTTGGAAACTCAAATTTTAAGCAGAAATTTTGCTCAAATTGAGCATCTATGTTTATTTGTACATTTTTTCTCTACAGATGGTCTGTTGGGGGGGCTAGGGGAACATTTTTCGGTTTGAGTTGCATTATTCAGTTTGCTCGCTGTTTTATGTTTGGCTAACCATTCACTCTGAGCTCAATAAATAAGCGTCCCCACGCTTGACAGATTTGCGCACCCAAAATTGCTGCCTTGTTTGTCTTTCTTTATTCTGTCTGGGGTAAACTTGTGTTTATATGGCGTCCATAAACACTTTGTGTTTAGATAGCTTAAACGTTTAGTATTAAACATCTAAAATGCATAAGCACAATCTGACATTTTTAATCCTAAACATAAAGGCCATCTAAACACTAGTTTGTCCAGGAATTTCTAAACATGTTTTTAGAGTGTTGTGTTGTTATTTTTTTTTTATTTCATGCAGAGGTCGGTGTTATCATCTGTTTTTTATTTACATTACCAGTTTGTGGTTGTGGGTCAATTGAAATCAAACTTAAGTTAAGTATAGTAAAAATATCAAACAGGAAATTGAAGAATGTATAAATGCAAGATTCAGTGAATTTCTATGAGGGTATTTTGGTATTGTCATCAAAAATTTGTAACAATTAATAACTGAAGGTACTTAATATTTTGCTTGAAAAATTCCAGCGAAAGCTAGGTATGCAAGGTAATTTTCATTGTCAAATCTGAATGTCATTTGGCATTCATTGTGACCTTTAAGGAGGGGTCGAGGTGTTTTACCCGACATTGGATTGAAATTTTCTTCACTTGTTCTATATCATATTGGAGCCATGTTGCAAAATTTCGAAAACATGGGAATTTTTATCTGTTGCCATGGTAATGAAACCAGGGTCTCTGATTGGCTAAAAACACGGGAACAAATGTAACTGCTTAACGATAAATGCTTAACGATAACTTGCATTTATACCATACTTCGACGGTACATGGGTTTATTTGGTTTAGTGCCGCAGAAAAAGAAACCATGGAGCCGGGATTTTTATATGTTGCCATGCCCACCAGCAGCTAACCAATCATTAAAACGGTTATAGGTCATAATTCAAAACTGAAGCCCAAATTTGCTAACCAATCATAAAACGGTATGTCATAATTCAAAACTGAAGCCCAAATTAAAAAACTCAGCTCCATGGTTTCATAGTCCTTTGGATGCTTGATGTCTGTCCCAAATTTTTACGTTGATATGATATTTCGTTTTTTAGTCACTTTCGTTCCCGTTTCAAACAATTCCGATTTTCACCATTGAGATATTGTATTCGAAATGTATTCGAAAAATAAAATCTACGAAAATTATTAATGTGGCCCAGATCTTGGAAATGTTTGTTAATATTTTTAAATATAAATTATTACATCTTTTGAGTGCATTTAGGTTCAAATAGGGGGATGATCTATTGGGTAAAATTATTTGTTGTTAAATAATTGTTTTAAATTATCACTTGGTGAGGAAAAATAAAGAGATACATAAGGAATGCTGTCGAGCTGAAAATTTCGACTTGGTTTGATGCGTAATTCATTATTTATTGTTGTAACAAATTAATTTCGAAAACGCTTGTAATATGTGATCATAATAATCAAAAAATATATTTGCTTAAAAATCACAGGGTGAGCACTTTCTACACTTAAATGTATATAAAAATGCAACGAACGTACGAGACTTGCTTACTTAAATTTTGAACGGAATGTCCTATTTATTTCAAACAAAAAGCATATTAAAGCTGAAAGTTTACACTTTTCTACAGCATGAAAAAAGACCGTGATTGTGTCCGCCATTTTGAAAAAGTAACATATTTAACATAATCTAAAAGCGTAGTTCATTATGTTTAATTGCTGCAAAGATCAGTCACATCGGTTATAGTCAGGAGGAATTGTGGGCACAGGGTGGAAATGGAGTACAGACTTTTTCTATTGATCGATTTTTGTCAATGATGACCTAAGCTAATAATTTGTGGAGGGTGTGCAAAATTTCGTGCAGTGCATTTTCTCGAAATCCAATATGGCCGCTATCACTCTCAAATTCATTCAAATGACCATTATTTTATGCAATAGATCAAGGTTTTAAAGCACGAGGACTCTTTTGGAAGGTTTATTGGACGTGCGTGTTTGATCAACAAAATTACCACCAAATCCAATATGGCCACCATAAAACCCAAGAATGCACGAAATTTCAATGACCAATCATCAGGTATTGTGATGGAGGCATAATTCTGCGCTCTATAACCAGTTAGGAACTCATATTGACATTCAAGGTGTTAACAAGCTTACGATTTCAGATGTCAGTACAATATGACTGCCTTTGAAGATCTTTAACCTACAAAGGTCATAGATCATATATATTGGCCGTCTTTGAATTTTAAGCATGTTGTCAAAACAATATACCAGATACGAGTTAGTAATGTCCAAAGACATAAATCTAACTGTATTTCAAAACTTTAATACTCATTTTGGGTGTTTTAACTAATACAATACAGAGATCGTAATTTATAGGTTTTAAAGAAGGTGGGTAAAAGGCAGCCACATTGGCCCACTCAGAACATGTTTGCATGTTAAAGAAACAGAATTCCAGATAAGAATGTTAAATGGTCAATACTATCCATACATTAATTACACATTTTAATAAGAAT
Source organism: Ophioderma brevispina (assembly GCA_023653785.1). Classification (NCBI taxonomy): domain Eukaryota; kingdom Metazoa; phylum Echinodermata; class Ophiuroidea; order Amphilepidida; family Ophiodermatidae; genus Ophioderma; species Ophioderma brevispina. Next base: position 25,806 of record JAMKCH010004376.1, on the reverse strand, counting down.
TAGTTGATGTAACAAATCATATACTACAACATATAATGTAGTTGTATGTTTTAAGGCGGCTGTATGGTGCAATACTGAATTTAAAAAATGTCCATTACAGAAGAAAAAGGCCAGTTACGGGTTTGGTGACAAATACATGTATTCTATACGTGCTAAAAGCATAAAGCATGCATATGCACACTGGAATCAAGCTGCTAACTGCAAAAATGTGACAGAAACACTTACGTGTCATGATGCGTTGGAAATGCATTAGAGGTGTTAAAGTATCACTGCAGAGTGTGATCAAATTGGAACAGATTTTGAACCCTGCAGAACACGTTTTAGGTGTTCAGTATGATTCAAGTAAGAGGTAAATAGGATTAAATTGGAGGAGTTGTTAAGATCATTTTAATGATTACGAGAGCAATATTTGACTTTGAGCGCCATATGGATTTTTGTGGCAATGTAATGATAAAATACCATTACCAACACGTTCTCGTCTTCAAACACCGGGTACCGAGAGATCTGGTTCTATCGAAATACTTAAGGGATTTTGGATTTTGGACATGGTAGCACCCATATTGGATTTTCAAAAATGGCACTTGTAAACAAATTTGTTGCACACCCTCACAAAAATATGGGTTAGGTCCTAATGAACTAAAGTCTATCAATAGAAAAAGTCTGGTACTCCATTTCCATCTTTCAGTCTGTGTGCCTAGACTTCCACATGACTATCAGGTATATAGAAAGGCAGCGTCGTTTTTGAATCAATAGTCGGTTTTGCGTCGGTCCCCGGATTCACTCAATGAAACGGCGTGGCGAAGGAAATCAGCGGCAAAAGAAATCGGGGCTATATTGACGGCAGAAATAAATGTGACCCTATTTAACCCCAAAAAATTCAGTCACAATTTAACGTCGATGCCCTCTTCCCTCTAATGTTCTAGTCCTCATCAATGATAAACAAGAAGTAACCTGAAATATGATCAGATTACACTGTTAAAAATAAACCTGCAAAAAAACAGGGGGTTTTGGGACGGCAGATGGGACCACAAAGTGCCAGAACGTAAAATACTGGAGCCGTAAAATACGAAACCATTGCAGGGAATGTAAAATACGGCGTGAAATTCAGCCTTCAACGGTATTGTTAGTTGGAATTGTTTTAAACAATATTAAGATTAAAACCTTTTACAATCCCTGACCATCTTTTCACGTTGTAGATATGGCATCATACCAAATTGTTGTATGTACAGTCTACAAAACACGTGCTGTAAAAAAGTATATTTCAGGCAAACAAGTTGAGAAAAAAAGGCAATAAACAAAGGGGGGGAACGTGTAACATAAAAATTAACAAGTATATTTGTTTTAATCCTTAGTTACCTAAACGTCCGTAACGGAAATTTTCACGTTGATGGAAACATGACGATGAGATTTCGAGTCGGGCGCCCCCCACCCGACTTAGTTAATTTATTTGACTAGTCGTTTTCACTAGCCATTCAGCGAGGACCGCTCCTCTTAAGTTCACGCCACTCCAGGTGAGGCCCAAGGCGCGGTCCGTATGGACTTTAGTCTATTTTGAAAAGTCTATCATGCCGTGGCCGGCTAGGTGACTTTCACCGAAAGATTAGGGCGACTTTCCGCTGACGAAGAAGGCAGTCCGCTCTGGATTAGTTATTTTGAAATGGTAACGTACGGGACATTTCACCCAAGGTTCGCTAAGTAGATCTAGGGGGATTTTAGCTGACCAATGAAGTGGTCGGCTACTGCAAAAATCTCGATGCCGTGGCCCGGCAATACGGTGGGGGGAACTTTTCACCCAGAGTTTTGTTAAAATCGAGAACGATTTACGGCTGACCAAGGAAGCGGCCGCTCTGGACTTGTTATTTTTGAAAAGTAGCAATACGGTTTGGCCCAGGCTCGGTGGACTTTCACTAAAATATCTTGGGCGACTTTCCGCTGACAAGGAAGCGGTCCGCTTGACTTAGTTTATTTTTGAAAAGTTACATATCGTGGCCGGCTAGTGACTTCACAAAAGATTAGGGCGGACTTTCCGCTGAACAAGAAAGCGGGCCGCTCTGGACATAGTTATTTGAAGTCTACTACCGTGGCCAGGCTAGTGATTTTCACCAAAACTATTAGGGAGACTTTCGCTGATCAAGGAAGTGGTCCGCTCGGGACTTAGTTTATTTTTGAAAAGTCTACGACCTGGCCCGCTAGGTTGACTTTCACCAAAAATATCTAGGGCGACGTTCCGCCTGACAAGGAAGCGGTCCGCTCTGGACTTCAGTTTAGTTTTGGAGTTCTCCATACCGTGGCCCGGCTAGCTGACTTTTCACCAAAAGATCTAGGCGACTTTCGCTGAAACAATTACGCGGTCCGTCTGGATTAGTTTATTTTGAAAAAGTTAAATCCCGTTGGCGGTAGGTGGCTTTTCACCAAAAGATCTAGGGCGACTTCGCTGGACACGAAGCTGTCCGCTCCGGACTTAGTTTATTTTTGAAAAAGTTACATTAACCGTGGCCGGCAGGTGGAACTTTCGCCAAAAAGATCTGGGGGACTTTCGCTGAACTCAAGGGAGAAGCGGTCCGCTCTGGACTAGTTTTTTTTCTGAACTTGCGACTTAGTTTTTTTTTTCTGAATCTGGACTTAGTTCATTTTTGAAATGTTGAGATGACTACCCTCCTATATTATACGTTCTGGTCGCGGCCCTTTTCATCTAGAGCAACTCATAGCGATAGCCAGTACTTAACTCAATCAACTGACTGTGGAGAGTTTGCGTTCTAAGACAGAAACTAGAATGATAAGCACTCTTTAAAACATTAGCTATGAAACCCTAAAACACCAATCCCTAATAGGTTTGCGGGAGGGAAGGGGAAACACCGGGAGGTAGCCAACAATTTATTATAAAGATACAGGGTCATTTCTTGGGGAAATGAAATGGCTACGATAACGCACTTGTTACCATGGTTTTACCGTAATGTTCGGACTACACTATGACTCGGTCCCAACCCTGACTATAAACGGTCACAACTCTGACCTGGACCAGGGCAAGTGACCTGACTTAGCCGGGCCACGGCCAGCCGGGCAATGATCAAACCCGCCGAAAAATGTTCTACGTCGGAAGAAGAGAAAAAGAAGCGAAAAACATAACTCCCCACCATCAGGCATTTACCATCCCAAGGGAAGCGGGAGTACAAAAAAAAAAATGTATGACAAAAAGAAAGAAGGTAAAGAAACATTTACTTACCTTGAATGAGACTCGAACATGAATCCGGAATCCAAGCGGTCTTGGGTCCGTCGTCGCATCCACTGGGCCCTCTGATACTTACCTGAAACTGCATTGATTTTTATAATTTTATATTATTAATAATTAAATCTTTAACTTCTATAGTGTGTGTTCGGTTAACTTTGTAGGGTGCTAGCCACTGACCTTTACACGGTTCGCAAAACCCGTGACCTTAACCCGGGCAAATGACCCTTGCATTGGCGGTAATTAAGGGGCGACGGCACCGGCCTGTTAAGGCGCGTGCTGTTTACCGTAATGTTGGGCCTATGGCATGCTCGGTCCCACACGAACCTTTACCTGGGTCGCAACCACTGCCTTGACCCCAAGCTAAACTGACCCCTACTTGAGGTTAACTAAGGGGCGACCCGCACGCTGTGTAAGCGCGTGCGTTTCCGTAAGTTGGGCCATTGCAGGAACGGTCCTAACCACTAACCTTTAACTCGGTCGCAACCCCTGTCCTTAACCCGGCTAACTGACCCCCACTTGACGGTGACTAAGGGTCGACCGCACGCCTTTTAAGGCGCGTGTGTTTTACTAATGTTGGCCTATTGAATGAATCGGTCCAAACCACTAACCTTTACCCGGTATCAACCCTGCCTGACCTTTGACCCTGCTAACTGAACCCCTCACTTGACGGTACACTAAGGGGCGGCCGCACGCCTGTAAGGCGCGCTGCAGTTTTTACCGTAATGTTCGGCTACAGGTCTTATTTTAATACCCTTTTCTAACTTAGGGGAATTTGTGTTTTTAATTTATTCTGACAATGTAATTGTAGTGGAATTTGGGGCAAGGAAATGTGTTTGTTTTTGAAATTAAGGTTTCAACATCGGTTACCACAGACATTTCGAAAGATTAATTTGGTTGTTGGTGGGTCGTCTTCGGCTGCATTCTGTAGTAGCAGTAGCTCCAGGCTGCAGTCTTGTTATGGTAGCCGTAGTTAGTTGTATTGGAAATGTTGGTTAAACCAACGCACAACGGCGCAGGGGAACCTATATTATTCCTGGAGGATAGGGCCCAGCCCCTTCAGTTCTTGCCGGGTAAAGGATCCAAATACGGGTCGGATGAAGGCCTCATGTGTCGTTTTTATTGGCCAGGTTCCAGTAGCTGCTAGGTGGATTGTGTGGCTAAGCAGCCGTGAAGCGATTGCGGGTGGACTGGAGATGTAGCAGTAGCTAGCTGATAGATTGAAGTTACAAGTCTTTGATGTTAGTTGGACTTGTAAGAAGCGGCCGGGCAAAGGGTTAGGGCAGGAAACAATCAGCTTAGTAAAAAGTGTCGGTCAAGCCAAAGCAAAGAGGTGCTCTATTAACTCGCACAACATCTTGTGTAAACATTTAAGCGAATCTTAATGTAAAAAGTCATTAGTTCAGGCGTGAACTAATCGTCGGCACAACACGTATGCGTCGGCATATAGTCAATGTTAGAACTCAGCGGTTTTGCACTGGTGTGTTTTCGGCACACGATGCGGGCACGTTCATGTAATTTGCCGACGGTCGTCAGAGGACAAAGTTAAGCAAGCAGGGGCCCTATCTTTCGGAACACCTTCCCTTAGGCGTCGTCAGTTCGTCAAAATGGCTGCGCAACATGCCGCTGTTTTGGACCGCGAGGGTGGCCGCCAATTCAAGGATGAAAAAGCTGAGGCAAAGAGGGAAGCGAGGATACGAAAAAGAACTCACCCGACAGAGAGATGCCAACACCGAACGTTCTGCCAACCGAACGTCCGGCTTTCGCCTTCATGAAGCCGTGTTCTTCAGAGTGTCAGGCATCTCCGACAGGTTGCCGGATGCCTCTTCCTTATATCAACCAGCTCATGGCCCGGCCCGATTGGTTGAGGCATGTGCCTTACTACAGGTCGATCAGGGGGGAACTGGCCGCCGGCCGAAACCGGAGGCAATGAGCTCTCGGCCAGTTTGCGGTAAACCTCGAATGGTGATAAATTTATCAGCAGCCGGTTTGCCGCCGCATCCGCATTGTGGACACGATTGTAAAAATCCAGGCATTTGAACGGCGATATCGACCAAGAAGTAAAGCAACTGCTTCCACCAGTGCTGCTTCTTTCTCCAGCACGGAGTTTTATGCACCGTAACTGATCGCTTTGTAAACGCCGCTCCTGTCCTTGTTGTATTCAACATTACGGCGGAGAGGCGATAGTGCGCCTCTTTTAGGACTTTGGTGAGCCGAAAAGCGCCGGCTGATCTTCTCGGGATAATTGGCATCGCCAGGTACCCGTTTATGCCCCGTTGAAATTAGTGGGACAACCTTGACGTCTTTCCACAGCGTGAACGTTGTGCGCCCATTTTGCCTAACATAAAAGGTACCACGCGGGGTCTTTTTCAGGTCATTGATTGACATCGGTCGGGGGTGGGTTTTGCGGCTATCTTTTGAGACGTCAGTCGGCTGTCCCCGTGAATTCTCTTTCAAGGCCCCCCTTCGATGATATCGCGCTCCAACAGTTCTTGGGCTAATGATAGGATCCGTACAACTTGTCGCAGGAAATTGATGGAACTTGTTGTGGGGACTCGATGTCACCTCGAGCGCGGTATCCAAGACTTTCCGCCGTGTGTTTGAAGTGCATAGGCAGTAAGCGTTGCAATGTATCCAGTGTCACATTCGCATAAGGCGTACATTCTGAAGCCCTGGCTGGAAGGCTTGGTCGGCATTCGATGGTCCGTCAGCCAACCGTAATGACCCTCGTCCGGCACCATGTCTTCATCGAGAGATAATTGCGGATTGCAGTTATATTCTCCTGGCAATTAGCTGAACAGTGTCCCAGCCGGACTGGACTCTATCCATTGATGCTTTCGGAGGTAATTGAACTTATGCCATTTTTTTTTTCATCTCCGGGGTTTTCTGCAATCCATCTATTTGGGTCGGTAGTTCGGGGTTGAACAAGAGATGCTACAGACAGGATCAAAACGCGTTTACCCATCGCATTGCAATCATCGGTTCGTAAGAAACCGGATTGGGTGGACAATAATCCTTGGCGGTCGCCAGCGAATTTAAGGCCCATCACCAGATATGGATACCAAACCACCCCGCGGATTTTTTGTTTTCCGCGGCCGATGTCATCTTTCTCACATCTTTTTCTCAACCGGATGGGTCCAGTCAGGCGTCTCCTGGAAGAGATTAAGAGAGAAAAACTCCGCAAAAAAGTCCAGGGGACGCGTCTGTTGGTCAGCATCAGGTCGGTCCACTCGGCCGTGTACCGCGGAACACGGTCGTCGCACAGGGGTCAATTGTGGCGTCACATCCGGATCGGCATTAGAAGGTCCCAGCAGGTCAACGAGTCTCGATTCGGGTCATTTTATGCACTTATGTACTCGGCACCATTCTGTCGCGGTGGGTGGCTTGCGCGGGATCATCAAGATAAAAATCTTCTGATCCTACAGGGACTCATCAATGTCAGTGGCTAAATTCGGTACCAGCGTTGGGTACGCGTCAAGCGCAGCTTCATCAACGGGTGCCACCCTGTCATAGGGCGCGACTATCTGGGGATTACAACGCGGAGTTGCTCCGATATTGGCAGAATAGCCTTGCCCGAGAGCTTGATGCCAACCGGGCACTTTCCCGGCTATTTAGCTTCTTTGGTTTGGCACAGCAGGTCGGGGGGGGAAGCCGGGCTCCAGTGCTGAAGTGGATGCGGCGGAGTCTGCTGCGCGCTGTGCTGCCACCCGCCTCATGTCGGGCAAGATCGATTTCTGTGTGCGGTCGGCTGTCTTTGCTGCCGTTACTCTCCCCGATATCCACCCGCGCCTTCTTAGGCTTCTTTTAGCCTTTTAATTACGCTCTTTCCACCCACCGAGGCAAGCGTTCCTCGGTTGGAGGATCAAGAATGGAGGTGTGTGTCCATTGCATAGACTGTATACAGACGCTGGCGGATCGCTCCTTTATTAACTAGCCGTTCCCGCCACGAATTTTCCCAATGGTTTTGTTCAGTGCCTAGAAGTTACCCGCCACTTTCATACGTGCCAAGAGTCATGGGGGTTATCCTGACGTTATACGTGAGAAAGGTATGCGAAACGAAAAAGAACAAAAATTGAACTTACCCTGAGTGGGACTCGAACCTGAATCCTAGCGGTCTTGGTCCGGCGCCTTCTCCACTGACACTATCTGTACTTCCTGAAAAATGATTGCATTGCTATAATGTTATACCTTGGAATCCAAGCGGGCCACGCCCAGCGAAACTTTCTCCTAGCCGGACAAAGGTATTGTAACTTTTATGTTCGAGCCCCGAACCTTACGCGGTCGCAACCCTGACCTTAACCCGGCAACTGACCGTCATTGGCCGGTGGAGGCGGATAAACTAAGGGGCGGAAGCAAGCCTGTTAAGGCGCGTGCCGTTTTACCGTAAGGTTGGGCTTATGCATGAACCCGGTCCCAAACAGCGGACCTTTACGCGGTCGCAACCCCGGACCTTAACCCGGGCAACGGACCCTTCCATTGGCGGTAACTAAGGGGCGGGCGCACGACTGTTAAGGCGTGTGCAGTTTTACCGTAATTTGGGCCTTACTGCATGAACCGGTCCCAACACCTGCCCTTTACGCGGTCGCACCTGACTTAACCAGAAACTGACCTTCAATGCGGGCCGGGAATAAGTGGCGCCGCACGCCGTTAAGGCGCGTGGCAGTTTTACCGTAAGTTGGGACTATAGGTCTGTTAATTAAACCCTTTTTGCTAATGTAGAGGGAATTTGTTGTTTTAATTTGTCTGACAAGTAATTGATGGGAATGTGGGCAAGGGAAATGTGTTCTTTTTTGCATTAAGGGTGCAACATATGTTATCACAGACGTTGTCTGTTCAGTTAATTGGTGTTGCTGGCTTCATCTTTGTGGTTTAGCAGCGTAGTGTTAGCTGCAGCTGAAAGTCTTGTATGGTAGCAGTAGTTTGATTTGGAACTGTTGGTTTTTTTAAAACCCAACGCACCAGGCCCAGGGGAGGGACCTAATATCCCTGGGATAGGAGAGGGCCCGGCCCATTCATTCCTTGCCGTGTACAGGATCCAAATACCGGTCGGATGGAATGCCTCCCATGTGTGATTTTGTATTGGCCAGGTTTCAACGGTAGATGTAGGCGGACTTGTGTGGAGCAGCCTGAAGTGGTTGACGGCAAAGGGGTCAAAGGGTTTAGGAAGATCGGCGCCACATTTGTGTAGCATTGCCAGGCCTGCCATCAGGCAAAATCTCCTTGGGATGAAAACGCGAGGTGATCCCTTGGCAGGATAGACTTGCCCGATGGATGGATGCTACTGTATGTTGACCTGTGTGATTGCCATGGCATGCCATCTGGCATAGACTATCCTTGGGTGAAGCGAGGTTGATCCTTATGGGCAGGATAGCTGCCGATGGAATGGATGCGACCGGTTCCTTTCCCCGTCTGCTTTTGCCCTTTGGTAGGCAAAGCAAGTGGGGGAAAGAGCGCCGGCGCCACTGAAGTTGATGCGCCGGGGTCTGCCCTATACCGCTTCAGCCGCAGCAATACAGGCTGTGGGCTGGCATTGGTCTTTTCTGCTTCGACTTTTTCTTCTCAATTATTCCGTTTCCTCCAGAACTCCAGATCAAATTCTTCTCTCCCGCCAAGTGCTCATTCGGAGACGTTGTGTTCCCTTCTCTTCCGCCTGTCTCCCGGATCCTTATACACTCTCTCCACATCTCTTCTTCAGCTGTTGTAGCTTCTTACCCTCCTCCCGAACACTATCTCAGATAATTTTCCCGTAGAGCTGTCCATTGCTAGACTGAACGATCGCTGCCGTTCGCTCCTTTTATACCAAGCAGTTTCCCGCCACGCAATCATCACGTGCCGCGTCCCACGTGACGGTATCACGGGAAAGTTATCACGTGAGAAAAATGTAGGCGAAAAAAGAAACAGAACAAAAATGACATACCTTGAGTGGACGCGAACCGGAAATCGGAATCTAGCGGGTTGGGGTAGCGCGTCTTCGGTCTTCGGTCCATCGTCCGATCACGGAGCCACTGAACTTACCTGAAAACTGATTGCATTTTGATATTTTACCTTGGATCAAAGTACCGGTCACGTAATGGAACCCGGTCGGTCACATGATGGAAACGGACCTTTCACGTCCAAACTTTCTTCAAAGTGACTACTTAGGTGTGGAATTCAGATGTGCGGCTGGCCTTTCACGAAAATCCAATTTTTAAGATTTGACAACATATCTACATTTTTGAAAAATTGACTAAGTCCACTTTTGAAAAATGACTAAGTCAGAGGGACCACTGCCCTCGGTCTTTAGGGGAAATGGCCCTAGATCAAAAGCCATAGGTAAGGGTGAAAAAAACAGACGCCCCAGAGCGGGTCGGCGTCCGTGATTCTTTAGCCGGAAATCGCAGGCTACATGCATGTGTCAAACTGGTGCGCTCCGGACTTTTGAAAAAAATAAAAAATGACTAAGTCCAGAGCGGACCAATGCCTCGGAGTAGCGGGAAATTGGATAAATGGGTGTAACTGGTCCGCTCCGGATTTGGATTCCTTGTAAATTTTTTACAAAGTCCTGCAGTGGGCCCCACATGTATTATACGTTTCTGGTCCCTGAACCAGGCCGAAGCGCTGCAGGCCGGCTTTGGACCTCTCGAGGCTAACCCCCCCATTTTTGTTCACCTCCATGTAACGCTACCGAAAGCGTCATAGATCAAAATCCAGATTTCGATTACGGCACCCGTCCATTTTTAGCTCTCTCCAGCGGAGAGGCGCTCTCGGTAAAATCCAATCCAGTGGGAAAACGAACCGTTCCGGATAAAAAATGGGTTGGCGCAAACCACTCTAGCCGCTCAGACAAAAACCACGCACCGGGCCAGCCCGGACTACTACCCTCATATATTATACGTTCTGGTCCCGGCGTTGGGCCCCAATTGGAACATTCATTTCTACCGCGTCATACCTGACCCACATCCGACCGGTGTGGGTCTGCGATTAGAAACCGGCAAGAGGCCGGCATCTTCATAATGAGTGTTTTGTCCCTTCAAAACCCATTTTAAGTTGGTTTGCGGAAACCGGCAGGTGGTGGGCCAAACATTTTTTTTAGTCACCTCCGGGGATTCCCGGGCGACAGAGTGGTGCGAATTACCGCACGATGACAAACCTTAGCGGGAAAGGCAGACGAACCTTTTCAAAAAGAAGGACCACGGCACTTCCCGCTGAACAATGAAGCGATTCGCTCTGGACTTGTTCATTTGAAATTCAACTTGCCGGGCCCTGCCACGTAGTGGAAGGGCCAACCGGAATTTAAACAGGAGTAGTTTTGACCAAAAAGCTGCCGGTAATCTGTTCGTAAACTAGGAATACTAAGTCACACTTTCAGTGGCCGGGCAACGGCAGCAACAGTTAGCCAGGCCACAACGGAAAATCACCAGTTAGTGGGCCGAAGACTACCCGTAGGGTCCGCAAGAAAGTGTTGGCCACCGTTCGGTCTCCGGGAACCTATGTAGGATATGGTGTTGAAGGGTTCATATCTAAGTCAGTGAGTTAAGTACTGCGACATCGCTCTGAATGAGCTTGCTTAACTAGAAAACTGGCGCGACAGAACGTATACTATAGGGAGGGTTGTGCTCTCCGACATTCATTTCATTGTCAGGGGAAAGTAGCCTAGACTTGGATAAAAAGTCATGACTTTTCAAAAATGACTAAAGTCCAGAAAAAAACTAAGTCCAGAGCGGAACGCTTCCTTGGCAGCGGTTAATAAATCGCTCTAGATTATTAGCCGGGCCACGGCAGAGGATTTTTCAAAATGAACTAAGTCCAGTGCGGACTGGGTGGAAAAGTCACCTACGGGCCCGGCAGGGAGATTGTTCAAAAATGAACTAAGTCCAGGAGTTCAGAACAAAAACTAAAAGTTCCCGAGCGGAAAACGCCTCCTTGTTCAGCGGGAAGTCGCCCTGCTTTTGATGAAAAGTCAGGACTTTTCAAAAAATGAACTAAGTCCCGCAAAAAAAACTAAGTCAAGAGCGGACCGCATCCATGGGCAGCGGTGTATTAAATAAATCGCTCTAGCTTATTAGCCGGGCCACGGCCGGGAGATTTTTCAAAAAAAATGACTAGTCCAGGCGGACTGGGTGAAAAGGCACCTAGCCGGCCCGCAGGGAGATTTTTCCCCCCACAAAATGAAACTAAGTCCAGAGTTCAGAAAAAAAAAAACTAAGTCCAGAGCGGACCGTTTCCTTTGTCAGCGGTAAATCGCTCTGCTTTCTTACCCCAATTCTTGGGTATGTGTGAAACGTACATCAGCAGGGCCACGGCAGGGGATTTTCAAAAATGAAATAGTCCAGAGGGACCTGCTCCGTTGTTCAGCGGGAAGTAGCCCTAGATCTATGGGTGTGACCAAGTCACCTAGCCGGACACGGCAGGGAGATTTTTCCATTAGCGGGACCACTCATTGGTCAGCTGAAAAATCCCTAGCTTATAATAAGCGAACGTGGGGTGAAATGTCACGTAGCAATTTTCAAAAATAAATAAGTACAGCGCGTACCTTCATTGGTATTCACCTGGAAGTGGCCGCTAGAGTTAAGAGCTGTGGTGTCGATGTGAAAGCTTTCGGCCTGTTATGGCTGGTTGGATGGCCGCAATGAAATCCACTGAAATGGAGGCTTTTGCCCAAAAACTTTGACAGGGGTTTTAAAAAAGTGGGTTTAGTGATTTAGGGATATGGTAATGTACACATTCTAATGTCACCAATTAATAATCACATATGCGTAAATTTATACATAGCTTACATTGATTCGAACCAGGGACTTAAGATTAAATCCTAAACCGTTTCAATACACTACAGACTTTTCCAGCTATCAGATGTTAAATTAAATATATAGAGATATATATATATATATATATATAGTAATATAGATATATAGATTATATCGGTATATATATATATATATCTAATATATATACAATGACTTTTCAAATCACATGGATATCATAAGTTAGATCCAACACTAACAAAAGGGCATCCGGGCAGTGCAACCTATGTTTAGAGGAGCGAAAATCGAAATCGAACTCGCAAAAGACCAAGGTCTTTATAAAAAGCAAAGGCAAGTAGTACGCTCCAAGTGCGCCCTAACACACAAGGTGACCCAATTGCGAAAAAGAAGCGTAATCTGAAAATTGCATCATTTGCCTGATGATTCGTCCGGTTAATTCGCGTGAAACTCAGAGTAGCAAATAATGCACTAAAAACCTAGTGATATTTTATACTATGCTCTACTGTCGGGCATGCAGGTATCGAGCACTTTTTGGGACTGTGTTGATAGTATATCAATTGTTTATATATAGATATATCTACATATAATAGATAGATATATATAAATATTATATATATATATATATATATATATAATTGTAGTACTCCAGAAGGGATAGGGAGGCAAGCGTTACAATTTATATAAACGCACAGGGTTCGGGCCATAGCCTTTGTCTAGGTAAAGAGTAAGGCCGGATTCGCGATCAGCCACGCAAAACAAAAACAAGGAGAGATGAAAGCGCAACCGCGAGAGGAGGCGCGAAAGCGCGTGCTTATTTTCAAGGCGCAGAATGCACGCGCTGAACGCGGATCCGCCATAAAACAACCTAAATAAAACTACTTATTTTAAAGGCATTCAAAATTTGTATTATGCCATGTGGTTTGAGGGGGTTCAACTTGAAGATCGATGGCTTGCTCCTTCCGTCTTCTCTGCCGTCGGTTATGTACTTGCTTTGAGCAGTAACGTGATATCCTCTATGCATGATTAGAAGGGGCAAAAATGTTCCCCGACAGGCTCCTTGGAATTGTCCCGGAGAGAAACATGCCCTACGTGGTCGGTGAACCGATTGACAGTCTCCTTTCAGTTTCTCCAATGTAGAGGATTTGATGGTGAAGCTTGCATCCAATAGCATAGATAACGTGGGTTGAAGTACAAGTAAATTGCTTTGGATACGGTAGTTTCCAGAAGGCCCTGCAATTTCTTTTGTGCTGGTGACATTGCGCACATGGTTTGCAAACGTCTGCGCTACAGGTGTGGCGCCAGGGAAAGCAGCGGTTTCCTGAGGTAAAGTGGAGGCATTGCAACCAAAGTGTCTCGCAGACTGGTGTCACGGTGGAAGGCTACGATGGGGGCCTCTTTGAAGATGTTTTGGTTAGGATCATGTTCCACTACTATCTTGAAGTTGCGCCTTTATGAAATCACAAAAGGGGTTTGATGCGGGGATGGTATGTGATCACCAGCGGAGTACGTCATGGGTTGTGGGTTGGGGGACTGGTATTTGCGACTTCTCCTCCCTGCTGATGGACTTGCAAAAGAAGGAGAGAGGAGGATAAATTCGTCGGGGAAACCTCTTTAATGAAAAAACGTGTCATCTCTTGTGCCTTGGTGTTGAAGTCGTCGTCATCACTACACAATCGGCGAAGTCGGATTAGCTGTGCGTACGGAATCGAATCTTGCATGCCAAGGGATGAGACGAACTGTACGTTAGAAAAGATGAGAGTCCGTTGACTTTGTAGAAGACACTAGTGACTACAAATTGATTGCCTTAAAATAACGTACGTTTAATAGTCGTTTAAATGGCGGATCCGCGTCAGCGCGCGATTCTGCGCCATCAAACTTAGCACTCGCTTCCGAAGACTATCGGGTTTGCGCTTTCACGTCCTTTGTTTTGTTTTTGCGTGCGCTGATCGGAATCCGCCTTAGCTCTTTCCTTGACAAAGGCTATGCCGCAACATGTTGTGAAGCTTTGATGATGAAAGCTTGTGTACGGTTTCCTCCATATTCTATTCTGGAGAATACATTTATTTAAACAACCCGAACGCAGCCACCTTTAAACCTCTCTCTCTCTTCTCTATATAATTATATATATATGTGTTGTGTGTGTGGTGTGTGTTTGTGTGGTGTATATACTTGTTTAAAATAAAATAATATAATAAAAAAAGAGGAATCGAGTTCGACAGAGTTCTTTAACCTATTTTTAAGGAAAAGGGGAAATAAGATTTTGCAATTTTTTAAATGACGTTACTTACGACATTATGTAACACATTTATATTAAAAACGCTTTCCTAGTTCATATTTTAAATTACAAACAGTAAATACAACAAACGTAATATTACGGAAATATAAAACGGTCAGCGTTTCTAAACTACTATATTTTAAAAATGGGTAGTATTTTTTCTAACCACTGTTATTTACACCTTTTCTGCTTCCAAATTGTAATTATGTTTTATAGGGTAATAAAGCGTGAATGAAGATTATGAATAATTGGGTTTACCGTAATTTTAAAAGGTAAGTTCTGGTAAAATTAGGAACATATCTTTAACAGTTGCTTGTGGTGTTGGAGAGTGAATAAATCATACCAATGAAGGAACAAACATCCTGAAAAACCTTTGGAAGGTTAAAGTATTTGTTAATTTTAGACCAAAATAGGCCACATTTGAAAAAAAGTGGTGAAAAAATACTTACCATTATCACTGTCTTTTACACCATTAAAGATACCACTTTTCTTGACGTAAACTTATACATACTGTTATATTACGGTTGCCCTCAAATTTTGTTATGATAAATATTATTTCTCAATTTATTTAGAGGATTTATCACTGGGGCAAAGTACTTTGTTATAAGAAAAGGAGAGAAGGGATTCCCTAGTGTATATTGCGCTCACAGGTTATGAAAACTAGATCGATGCACAATGAAGGAAATGGAATTCGCCAAGAGGTAACCCTTAAGAAACGAGACAACTTGTTAGGCATTGAGAGTCAAAACTATGCATGATTTGGGGATTCCCCATGAAGTTATTGTGGAGAGATGACTGGCCAGGTAAGATGATGTATTTATGTTGTGCAACCAATGGTCAGCTAGTGAACGGTTATGTTTACTGAGGATGTGGTAATATCTATGGTAAGGACTATTTTGGGGGAAACTTTCTGAAAATCAATAGATTTGCAAAGAAAGTAACAAGTAGAATAGACGTTTTAGATAGCTTAATTGCAATGAGTAGCACGGGACCATAAAGGACATAGTGCCCAGGATTTATAATTCCATGTGAGCAAAGTCGTATATTATTCTACTGTTCATCTTTGTGAGCCAAAAGTGCTGGGAATCAAATAGATTCCAAATCGTGGACAGATGGAAATCGTGGTGATTATATTGGACGAATTATATGGACTATAGTGTCGTCGAGGCAATTATTCAACCTTGTCGTCTGAACTGCTGGACAAAATTCCTTCAGGACTGGAAAAGATCCCATGGAATATATACCTGAAGATTTTTTGTTAGGATTTATGTGGACTTTGCATACTGTCATTGTCGAGTCTTCGGTGAGACAAGCTTGAATGCAACGCTTCTTGCAACTCGACACATAGAGGAATTGAAATAATTAAGTATCTTAGTTATTTAATCATATAAAGTTGTTATTGGATTCTGTTTTGGACATCCCAAATTTTGAACAAAAAATTGATCTGATTAAAATAATTATTAAATATGTGTTATATATAAAATTCAGCGCACTGTGCACAAGGCTCATTTGGTTGTGTTTAAAAGGTTATTTCTGACCTGTGGACGAGGGCACGTCACACAATACTCTTTTCATTTTTTGGGGAGTCATTTTGTTAGTTGGCCGCCGTGGCATTCAACTAGGAATCCGGGATAGGGGGAAAAGCTGGACTACTTTATTCAAAGGATGTAGCTTGGTCTATACTTACCGTTGGAATGATCTTGCAGCAAATTAACCCTTGGGAATGGCCTTGTGTATATTGTAACAAATAATCAGTAGCCCTTTAGAGGTGGCATTCCAAATGTTTGCAGGTAGACATGGATAGGAAAGCCATATAAAACACCAACAAGGCCTATAGGATTGTTTCGGACTCATTTTAAATCATTTTCTCAAAGGATTAATGAGAAATTAGGAGGGCGCACTACTGACGCTTTCTGAAAATAGTCACTGGATTTGGACGGCCATGTGTCGTATAAGAATGCGCGGTGGTGTTTTCTTCCTTTTTCCATTGTTTTATTGTAAATGCGTTTGTGTAATTGTGCGTTGGTGTTGTGTGTTTTGCGTGGTTTTACAGAAATTGATTCATATATATTTCTTACTCTCTTACTGACATTGACATAATAGGTCGGTCGGTGCAAATGAAAAAAAAAATATTTAGTCATTTTAGGTCGTGGTAGTTATACGACAAAAAAAAATCGTTTTACGCGTGGAAACCTCATCTTTATAGGCGGCTGAGATCGTAATGTGGGGTTAAAACACTAGTCAAAAGTTTTGACCCAGTTCCTTGGACAATGACCATAGTCACGGTGTGAATTTTTGACCCGTGGGCACTCCCGTATGGAGCCTGGAAGCGTTCAAATAGCCTTTACTTGTGTGTTGAAATTACATACTTTTAAACTAGATTTTCTCAAGAAAATTCTTAAACCAAAACAAGTAATTTCAATTGACTCAACGGGGGGGGGGGGGGACCATACAGAGGTACGATTTATAAAAAAAAAAACAAACCGTAAGCTTTATCTTTGCTTATGGTGTATGAGACCTTTTGTTTTAGGTGGCGTGGAACCTGAAATTGCCCCAAAGTTATTTTACAAACTGTGTCCTGGGTATACTGAAAAAATTGGCCGATGAACAGCGCCTTCATGCTCAAATGCAGCCAATCGATGGCTTTCGTAACCCGTTGGGAACTGGCCAGTTTTGTATAAGTTTGTAACAACTAATCAGTAGCTCTAGAGTGGCTTCCCAAATGTTTAGGTGATCTGGAAAGCCATCTAAGACACCAACAAGGCCTATAGGCTTGTTTCGACTCATTTAAATACATTTTTCATGCTAATTCTGAATGTGCCCAGGAAAATGAAGACTTTTTACATTTTTGAAGCCAAAATTGACATGTAGTAATTTTGAAGGGCGACTTTAGTCGCCGTTAGTTCTCAAAGGATTAAAGATAATGAAATAGGCTTTCCGATTTTCGAAATGGCGGACAAAATCGGGGTCAATTTTTTTTTTACTCACATGTATCATGGTATAATCTCAATTAACCTGGAAGGCTGACATTTTTCAATTTGAAAACATAGACCCCTTAAATTTCCGGTATACTACATTCATCTTAAACTGAGATCACCAGATGTGCAATTTTATGGAAGCTTTAAAGGAACTCAACACCTGAAAGAACGAAGATTTATGGTAATATTTTATAACGGTCACTATTTAAACCACAGGCATAGAACTCATATCATGCGTTAGCATTCTCTGGCAGGTCATATGCACTGTATGCCGAAATGTGATGAATGTCGTTGTCTTGTCATCACGTCATCAAAATATATATGTTTGTTGTGGATTGAGGAATGCTCTAAAGCGAAATAACACGCTAATGCTTTGTTTACATTATGTGATAAATTATTTTGAAACAATTCTCAACACTGAAGATATTACAATAAATTAATTAGCTGATAAGACGACCAAAAATGAAAAAGAAACTGATGGGCGCGTCCATGTTACCAATTATTTCACAACCAGCATTACGTCTTATAATGTGACGTCATGTTTACAGTTTGTCCATTGACGATTGTAAATACAAAGGGAATAACTTTTTTCCCCTTTAAAGCAATAATAGCACATTTTTTTAAAGAGCGCCCCAATGTTCTAAAAAAATGAAATTTTTACACGGTTGCATTGGTAACTGGCTAGTAAACTATACCTGTGAATGGTTAAGCTCGAAAATGTCTATGTGTCGCAAACGAGGGAATTTTGTAATTAGAATAATTAATATCGGAGATCTCCGATAATAATTCAACGGCTGTTGGAAACGGCCTTCCAATATGAAATAGCCGGGAAATAGCGCCATATACGTATCTACGCTCATCCATTGTTTTATTGGTTCAGGCAAGTCAAGTTAGAGGTCATTTTAATGAGGTGGCACTATTTCATCATGGACGGACATAAACTTAGCATTTCCAGCTCTGCCGTGAAGCACAATCTGGGATCCCAATTTTAATTACAAAATCGCTTATTTTATGATAAACACGCATTGTTTAGCATTCTCGTTCGCAGGTGTAGTTTCTATAGACAATTACCAACATAACTGTACAAAATATTAAATTTGGAAAATTGGGCTGTTAAAAAAAATGTGCTGTTATTGCTTTAATTGACGCGCATCTGCAGTGATTATATCCCTAAAACCCACTTTCCAGAAAGTGCGTAAAAACCCTCCAGTCCAGGCCACGGCAGTGAATTTCATCGCGGCCAACCAACTTGCCGTTACAGACCGGGAAGCTGTCAGCAATACCACACCTCTTAGGTGTAGCGGCCACTTCCGAGTAAAGACTAAGGAAGCGGTACGCTGTGGAGTGTGCTAGCTAGATCTACGGCGATTTGCCGCTAATCACCAAGGAACTGGGTCATTTTGCTGTCTTTGCTATTTCCCTGCCGTGGCCCGGCGACGTGACTTTTCACCCAAGGGTTTACTTATTAGATCTAGGGCGATTTACCGCTAAGACGAAGGAAGCGGCCCGCTCTGGACTGTATGTTCGCTTCCAGGGCCCGACCACGTAAGGTAAAGCCTCCTATAGTTATACGTTCCGGTCGCGGCCAACTTTCCATCCGAAAGGCACCTTCTATTGCACCGCTTCATAATTTAACAACAACCGACCGGTGTAGGGCTGCGAACAGAAACCTGGCAGGCCGGGTACTCTCTCATGCATGAGTATTTTCCCTTCAACACCCTATCCTAGATAGGTTTCCCGGAAACCTCCTGCCCACTAAATAGGCGATTTCCGCCGTGGCCCGGCTAGATAGAAAAGTTTCGCTGCCGTGGCCCGGCCACGTGAAAGGGCAACTTAGGGATTTTTAGTACTGCAGTAGATTACGCGTAGCTTTTAGCCGAAACTATGGGGCAATCTACACGGCTGCACAGATCCAGATCGGATCCAGATCGGATCCAGATCTCGTATCCAGTTTGCGTCTACACGGGCAACGGCCAACTTGATCCAGATCTGCAACGCCTACATGCTGTGTACACGCTTCGTTATACTTTGTCTCTTCTAAAGCTGAAGGTGACGTCATTATGCGCCTTCGCATTCCCACTAGCGTCTCGATCGTGCCGCCTTTATTCGCGTGCGTATCATGCTCTGATTCCAAGCCACAGATTTCTATTTATAACACTAGATAGCAAACGCCAGCTCAAAAGCCGTAACCATCTTTTCCCGCAGCGCGTACTTATTTCCATAGCGTGGTGTACCAATTTATTCATATATTCCCTGATTTACATAGCGTGGTGTACCAATTTATTCATATATTCACACATTTGCATAGAACGATGTACCGTTTCCAGGCCAACAGGTTACGGCGCATGCGCGTACGCGTGCGAGTTTCGAATGGATACCGTAATGAATATTTATCATTTTCAAAACACGGTTACGGTGGCCGCCTATTCTTCAACGCGGGCGTACGACATCTCTGTTATTAATATCTATGTTCCAAGCATAGCGCGGGCGATTCATGGGTGCGCAACATAAAAGTCGCAGTGACGTCACCTTCAACTTAAGATGACACAAACTATAGTGTCGCTGCACTTTAAGCGAGTACTTTTAGATTACGCGTAAAGTATTCCTCGATCACCAAGGTTACGTGAAGCATTTGTACACTTTACGCTTCGAAAGGGCGCTGTACTTTTGCACTCACTGCGCCTTGTAGAGTTCTTAAACAGTCTCCCATGATCTGGATCTGTGATCTCGGTGATTCGCATCGGACCTGGATCTGCGCTCCGTGTAGATTGCCCCTATGTTACCGGTTTCGCTACCGTGGCCTGGCTAAATAGAAAAGTTTGACTGCCGTGGTCCGGCCACGTGAAAGGGCAACTTAGGGATTTCTAGCACTGCAGTACCTTTTAGCCGAAACTACGTTACCAGTTTCGCTGCCGTGGCCCGGCTACGTAAAAAGTTAAAGTTTCGCTGCCGTGGCCCGGCTAAATAGAAAAATTTCGCTGCCGTTGCCCGGCTAAATAGAAATATTTCGCTGCCGTTATGGATTTCTCGCACTGTAGTAGATTACTCGTAGCTTTTAGCCGAAACTACATTCGCAGTTTCGCTATCGTGGCCCGGTTAGGTAAAAAGTTTCGCAGCCGTGGCCCGGCCACGTGAAATGGTAAGGATTTCTAACACTGCAGTAGATTACCCGTAGCTTTTAGCCGAAACTACGTTCGCAGTTTCGCTGCCATGGCCTGGCTAGGTAAAAGTTTCGCTGCCGTGGCCTGGCTTTTAGCGGAATCTTGTGCGGTAGTCTACACCAATTCAGTCCGCAAGAAATTACCCGGTAGCTTTCTAATAAATTGTCGGCCACCTACCGGTTTCCGGAAAACCGCAAAATCTAGGATGGGGTGTTGAAGGGTTCATACCTCATGTGTGAGAGAGTACGTGATTTGCCCGGTTCTGACCGCAGCCGTACACCAATCAGTTGTGGTTAAGTTATGAAGCGATCGATAAGAAGTTGCTCTAAGGATAGAAAATTGGCCGCGACCAGAACGTATAACTATAGGAGGGTAGTGCACAGCAGACATTTCAAAAATGAACTAAGTCCAGAGCGGACCGCTGATTTCGTCAGCGGTACATCGCCCTAGATCTAATAACCAAACCCTTGTGAAAAGGCAGCGAAAAGTCACCTAACCGGGCCACGGCAGCGAAACTTACAGACAGTTCAAAAATGAACTAAGTCCGGGTAGTAGGCGCCATATTCGAAATCTCAATCGTCAGCTTCATCCACGTAGCGTAATTTCCAAAACCGGAGTTAGGTATGATAGGGATATTCAAATAAAGAAATAACTGCTTCCCAGATTATTCTCAAATAACTTCTAATTTAAAGAGTTTGCCCTATCCCAATGAAGAATTGAAGTCATTGATGTTTCTTGACCAATCATCATCTTTTAAATCCCTGTTTAGTTGGTGAGGTAGCTTTTACTGTTATTCTGAGGTGCAAATTGAAGGTCTCAATTCATCTTACGCAAGGGAGTTGATTGTCAGTTTAATGAGGGTGGCATTCAGTGATTCTAATATGAATTGCTCTGCTAGAACATTACATGCCGAATAAATTTCGGCTGACAGTTTAGTACCGCTTTTTTATGCGGTGCCGTTTTGTGAGACACATTGTATAATCCGCTAAAATTCTAGCATTCCATCGCACACATTTTTTGTTGGTAACATGGCCGCTCCCATCGATCCGGTGATGATGTTGACCAAAGCTTAGCGTGATGATCCCCTTTAATAGTTTGGAGAATCCCTTCCAGTATTTTTGCATGTTTTACTATATTTACCTATAGTATCTTTAAAAAATTATAAAATTACATTGATTTAAAGTATGTTGGGTATATTTGCCCTCTTGGCATCTTCTCGTGGTTACAGGGGGGCACTTTACCCACACACTTCAATGGAGGACAAAATTCCAGATGCTACAAGTGTAGGTATACCCTATATAATTTAATTCAATGTAATTTTATCCATTTTTAAAGATACTTTTAAACTCAATCAAATCAGTATAAGACCTTGACCTTTGGTGAACAAACATTTGACCTTTAGCCTATTTTGCTGTATATCTCCATAACGATGCATTTTACAGACAGGTCACCATAGACTTTTTTACTCCTTGTTACCACACGAACAATTTGAGCTATACTAAACGTTATTTGTACCATTATTTAAAATTTACCCCTGTGTCCCCCTCCTGTGGAAGTTGCCGACATTTTCCAGAGGGACATGTGGCCTAAAAAATCGTCTAAAATGTTCTTTGAAATCAAATCAATCGTCAAACCTTACTTGCCAAAGATAAGTCACGGAATTGAGGATTTTGACTTAACTAAAAACTTGGAATGGAATTTCTCTTTGCTCCTACCCATTGCGTACAATGTGCAGGTATATGCAATGGTGCCCAGTGCCTCATGGTTCGGAGAGTCATGTAAAGCTGTTGGTCCCGTCTGTAGGAGGAGTCATTCCTGGGCACGTAAAAAGTTGCAGACCTTATCGAAAAGAGAAGGGGTTCATCACAGGTCTGTTACCTGCACGCATCACTCTTTAGTCAAGGACAGAATAATAATAATAATAATTTGACGATGCAGAACAAATGTCGGCCGTGAGAATAATCTGTGAACAGTTAAAACTTATTAAAAAAGAAAGTTTACTTACGTGATTATTGTGTCCGTGAGTCGAAAACCCGACTCAAATGACATTTTAAAGAGACACCGGTACATTTGAAAAATAGTGCGCCCTCAAGATTTTTCACAATCGATATTTTTGCATGGTACTAAAGCTTTTATATAAAAAAGCCCTCACCTGAAATGATTAAGACCAAATCAGCGTCCTTATGGGTAAACAGAACGATTTTACAATTAATGTCGCCCGGCGACATTAATTCAGCAGACGACGAAAATGGCATTTAACACAAGAAAACGAACACCGCATGCATGTTTCACACGCAATGCACCCTGTTTGATCGGTCTGTAACCTTGTGGTTTTAATATCAGTGAGTACGAGTCTATGATATTCATGTAATATACACATTTGTTGATTAAAGTTATGGAAACTTAAAAGTTAGCCTACAAATTACCTGGATGTCTTTAACCTCTTATTAACCCCCCCGGTCTGCTTTTAAGTAAGTTATTTTTATTGGTAAAATGTATCTCTGTTCTTCCAATGGCCTCGACTATCATTGAGATCAAATTGAAAAATTGTATATTTTGTGAAAATGAGCCAGTGCCCTTTGAAATCATTATTTGTTCGAAATTGGCCCCTCCCATATACATATTCAAACAAATCACAGTCCGCATCACGCTGATTGAAACCATTGACTAGAGGTATCTGAGTGCCTTCGAACCCGGAAACTAGGCCAGAGAGAACGGATTATAGGCCATAATCCACATGGAAAATGTTGAAGGTTCGCACCTACAGTGGCTGGGAAAGCTGTGGATCGACTTGAGTGAGTTTTCCGTTAATAATTTCTACAGCTCAGTCGTCCACATACTTCCACCGAAAGAGGGCACGTGTGGTCCAGGATTGAGCATCGACCGCAATCCAAAGGTCGTGGGTTCGAGTGCGAGTCCCACTGCGGCCAACGTGTGGTGCCCTTGAGTAAGGCGCATTACCTTAATTACTCCTCTCCACCCAGGTGTATAAATGGGTACAGCTTATTCCTAGCCTGGGAAAGTAACAGAATCGCTGTGCGGGAGGAGTGCGCGACCCCCCCCCCCACACAACATAAATACGGAGGAAAGGAGATGGGCACGCCGCGCATGAGCTTGCTCGGCACGGCGACTTTACTTTACTTCCACCGAAAAGTTGTGCATCAACAAGTAACACAAAGTACATAAGGGTTGAGTGATTAAAATATGTTGACAGCCGACAGGGACCCATAAAGCGCGATTCTTAAGTGCAGGCTGCAAATGGTTGCTTAGGGAGAGCGAGAGGGGCAGACCAAAGATGGACAGGGGTCCAATTTTTCAAGTGATCCAATCATGTAAAAGTATACCGCAGTATAAGGATTAAGAAAGGTTATGGTTTGAAGTCTAAAGTCCTCTAAAGTTCAGAGTTATAGGCTAAAACACCAAAAATCAATATAATAAAGGTTCGTCGATTTCAGTATAAGGGTCAAATTCAAAGTTGTGCTCTATTTGGGCATAAAAAAATGGTTGCAAATTATTGGTTGAGTTCATAGGATGTTAAAATAAGGAATAGTTCTGACTGTCTAAAATACTTAGTTCCGATAGCATTCAATGGAGGGCTTGGCATTCTGTGCCCCTACTCTGTTTAAGCAAACCCTCAACGGGTTGTTAGGAATTATTGGCACGGCGAGAAATTATCGGTCCAAAAGGTACACCATCCCCATATAGTATAGGAACTTTTGGAAGGGTGGCATTTTTTTTTGCTATATTTGATTAAAACTGTCATATGTTGTAGAGTAGACCCTAGAAAGTGTAAAAAGTCGTAGCTACATGTTTTTTTTGAGGCAAGGGGGGTAGCCAGCAATTTCAAAATGGCCGCCATTTTTTCAAATATTTTAGCTTATTTTGACTAATTCCAAGTTTTATGAAGTTTAAGATTTTATTTCATGTGTTATTCACGTATTAGCACTTGATGGATAACATTAAAAAAACATTTCGATAACTCTTGAATAATCCGTTCCAGTTTTGGCGCCAAAACTTCAAAATGGCCGCCATTGTGATAGTTTTGGTTTTTTTTTGAGTATATTATGGCTTTTACTTCAATTTTGTTCCTTGTGAAATTTATTGACCTTATAAAGTTATTTGATTAAATTAAATAGATTTAATATTAAAAAATTTAAGTCATATTACAATGATTTTCAAAATTCATTGCATCTTGCTTAGGGAACAATTTTGTTCCAATGAGCCATTTATTTTAAGTGTTTTATTTTCTGTAATCAGAAACGAACAGTAGCAGCTCCAGGGAGGCATTTCCCCCTCTGTATTTTTTTTTTCTTTTACACCCAGTTTGCCGCCCCCCCCCCCCCAAGAAAATTACAGATCTTTGAACCCCGCATAACTTCATTTGTAAAATAAAAAAAATCACAAAATTTGACAAGAAAACAGCGAATTTATTTTTTTTTTATTATTTTGGTTTATTTGGGGCCAAAATTGGTTTAAAAATCCAACATTTTTTAATTTTGGGCTCCCAGGATTCATTTTGCAGCCCCCCTCTCCCCCCTCCCCCCAAAAAAAAATCACTTGCCCCTCCCTCCAGAAAAGAGGATTTGGCCGCTGCACGATGGAACGAACCGCAACACAAATACAATAGCATAAACAGATAAACATAACAACAAACTGGAAGTCAATTTTGTTGAAAGCTTGGAAGTGCTTAGTCCCTGCTGGCTTTCCATACTTAAAAATATTTCTAGTTGGAATCAGCAGTAGTCTTAGCAAACTGGCAGTCAACGGGTACTTGGAGATGCATGATAGTGAAATGTAATTGGGTAAGTTGAAATTTGTAGATTGCTATTGTATTATGTAACTGATGACGTGGTAACAAGGATTTATAGATCTGTGGGAACCAACTTAAGTATGGTATGTGCTTCTGAGGGATATTACTTCTTGGTGTTAACTTCAAGACAAACCATAAATTCAATAATTGTATAGCAGCACCTCAATGTCTGTTGACAAAAAGTCCGCCACCATTGAGTCAGCTCTGTCATAGTTACATCATTCTACCAAACATCCATCAGAGATTCCAAGCACCCTCAATTCAATCTTGGGAATTTCACCAAACTTCATTTCTTTATGGCCAATTTCAACAGCCAGATTACCCAATGGGGCTACAATGAACCAATAAAGACGGGCAAGCTTGTCGAAGAATGGTTAGACGTCAGCAATCTACGTCTCCTTCAAGACCCTAAGCTGCCGCCATCATTTTAAAGTTGCCCGTTGGAGAGAGGTACAAACGAGATCTAACTATTGAAGCAAAAACATCTCTAAGCTGTGTAGCAAGATTGTTCTGGATCTGTTCATAACTCACATTGACCACTCATGATCCATGTTAACGTTGCAGTGCCTTTTAAGCCGGGGGAAAAACGGACTGGCAAAATTTCCACGATAACCT
>JAMKCH010004375.1:0-74456 GCA_023653785.1 Ophioderma brevispina | reverse complement strand
TGCTGTATGATCTCAGTCTAAATCAAAAGAATGTATTAGAGTACACTATTATGATTTTTTTAATAGTCTATTGCATCAAAGATTTTATCTGGAACGAAAACTTAATTTAAATTTTAAAAAAAATGAGCTTATTTGTCAGGGAGTTAAAACCCGGTTTTATAACCACAAACAGTTAATCATTACTGATTATTTAGTACGACACGACACGTCCGACGGGTGTACTGTTGAGTGGTGTTTCTGTTGCAATTAAGGCTATGTGTTCGGGTGTGAAATTAATCTGTAAATCAATGATTTTTTAAAATGTGTACTGATCTTTGGTTATAAAGGTATAATACCAACTTAATTTCCAGGAACAGGATCGAAATTGAAAACCGAAATGAAAGCCACACACGTGGACTTGCGATGCGAGGTTCAATTCTAAAATGCTGAGCTTGACAAAGAATTCGGTTATGCATTTCGTCAAGTGACGAAATACGACTCCGTCGTATACTATCCTCGAATTTGGTGGACCTGGGTTCATGAATCTGTACCTTTTGTACTGCATGCCTATACCAAGTGAGAATTGTGTTGTTGTTTTGACGAAAATAATAACTTTGAGTGGACAACGACTACGATGGCAATTGTAACGACGATGACAATAACGACTAGCGGCACTGCGGCAGGAGCGGCGCGGGTCTTTTGATTATGATGTACGGACGGTAATGAATAAAGATGATAATAGTAACATTGAAAAAAAATTCTCGAAAAATAGGGGTCGGAGAAGAAGGAAAGGAAGAAACGTTTTAAAAACGTATTATAACGTGAATATTAAATTTTAAATTTTACTTTTTTTATTTTTTGAAAAAACATTTTTGTAACGTTCAGCAAAAATATCCCCCAAAGTTTCGGTTACCGGATTGTTTCGGAAGCGTTTTAAAAACGTTTTTAAAACGTTCAAACGCAAAACCATTTTCAAACCAATTCGAAATACGTTTTTAAATACGTTTTGTGTTTCCGGAAGCGAAACAATGTCTGAGTGGTTTAATACTGCTTAAAGTTCTCTAGATATCGCACACAAAATATTAATACTGATGACAATAGGCACATAGTTACATTCGCAAACGTGTCTCAGACTTTTGCCACCCAGACAGGGCCCAAATTGTAATCCCAATCCATGAATGGAATGACCTTTAAAATCGGCTCTAACTTAGTTTGTGTTAGCGTAAGAATGTCGTAGGTTTACTGGTAGGAATGCACGACCCTCTTAAGGTCCCAGGAATGAGATTATAAACCTATCTGAAATCTTGTGGGAACATCCATTCTAATAAACAGGACCAGAAAAAGGAATACACTACCAGTGGACATCATTCGTGAAATTATGTGATTATCAGTCAGTGTCATGAATAGATTCACACCAGTCACCTGGAACTTTCTATTTACTTCTGATAATCAATTGTTACCACAAAAATGGTTGTCATCAACCAACCAAATATTGAATGCTTTCTGGTCCCTCCTTGGAGACTTGAATAAAACACACTTCAATCTCTTGCATTTTGCATGCGGACTTTAAGTCGCGGTCCGGACGCTACTACATGGTGTAAACAAAATCTTAAGCCAATGGTAAAGATGACATTTACGATCATAGTTTCGGGAACGGGCCCCATGGCCTTAAGTTACAGTCCTAACCTTATTACACTACAATACATGACTTTACAGATAACAGAGACTGAAATTACATATATATGTGTTACTACCTTTTCAAATTAAATAACTATATACAAAGCAGGAATTAGTTCTACAAGAGTTTTTCAACTTTGTTAAAAATAAAAAGGGAATAAGCTTTTGTATTTTTAATGACGTTAATTACGACTGATTAACACATTTTTATAGGTTAAACGATTTATAGTTTATATTATTACAAAAGAATAACAAGTTACAAAAGAACGTAATATTACGGGAAAATATAATAACGGAAGGTTATAAATACTACCTTTTTCAAAAATGTGTAATATTATTTTCTAACCACTGTATATTTACACTTTCTATGCTTCAATTGTAAATTTAGGTTAGGGTAGCGTGAAGATTATTGAATAATCGGAGTTTACCGTAATTTAAAAGGTTAAAGTCTGGTTAATTTAGGAACTTTTGTTAACAGTGCACTCTCAATAACTTTCCTTTTCGGATCAACCCTCGCGGGAATAGAGTGAGTTAGGTCGCGGGATGTGGAAAGAAGTGTCTAGAGGTTAATAATGTGCTTACCTGTGTGGAAATTACCAACATTTCCGGGTGCGAACCCGGTGGGGTCACTCCCGGGTGTAATTCGGGTACTCAATAGGATTAAAGCATATTAGCACATTTTTTTGAAGAGCGCCCCCCAATTTTTCAAAAAAAAAATTGAGATTTTAGGTTTTACACGGTTGCATTGGTAACTGGCTATAGTAAACTATTACATGGGAATGTTAGCTCGAAATGTCTGTGTGTTCACAAACGAAGGAATTCTTGTAATGAGAATAATTATTATCGGGATCCCGATAGTTAATTCAACGGCTGCTGGAACGGCCTTCTAATGTGAAATAGCCGGGAAATCGCGACATGTAAGTGCTACGCTCATCCATTAGTTGTTTTATTGTTCAGGCAGTTCAAGTTAGAGGTTTCTTCTCGAGGTGGCACTATTTCATAATGGAACGGACATAACGTAGCATTTCCAGCTCTGGCCGTTAAGTTCCAACGGGGGATCCCAATTCTAATAACAAATTCGATTTAGTTTATGATAAATAAGCATTCTTAGCATTCTCGTTCGCAGGATTAGTTTCCTAGACAATTACCAACGTAACTCTTCCAAAATATCAACTTTGAACTTGGGGGCGACTCTTCAAAAATGGTGCCATTATTGCTTAATATGTATACCAGCTATGATTAAAAAGAATACCGACTCTCTTCCATGGTTTATGGTTCACTTGGAATTTGATAAATGGATCATGAAAGCAGCCCGTCCTTCGGAGGGGGACGTTTATGTCGTTGTCGGTGTATAGAGAGCCATACATGTACACGTACATCGCAGGCCAGTGTCGAATAAGAGTAAGGGTGAAAACCCCTTTACTGCCTCCCAGCTTATCAGTTGATAAATCCTGACCCCACCACAAACCCAAGCGCCATAGGTATAGTCTTTGTCAAAGGCTCGGTTTTACGAAGCCGTAGGGTGGGGGTCGCAACTCAGAGAGGAGAGGTTGCGAACCGTAACCAGTTTTGGACTTTTCAGCTGAAAGTATCGGTAATTATTTAGCAACAGTCACAAGGTTCTGTAACCCAGGTTAATTCAGGTACCCATGTTCCAAAACTCTCATCCCTCTACCTATAACATCATCTACCAGGGGGGTAAACGCGAATGATCGATTGGGTTAGGCCTCTTTATTCAGGAACTACTTGCTTGTCTATTGACAAATTTACAAAACTTCCAAATTTCCCTTAACTCCTCTTCAGCCTTCACAATGTGCATTTTCACGTAGTGCACTAGTAGGTTTGAAGGGTTTGCCTTTCCGGGATTCTTTTGCACCCACAATGAAAAACCGTCATGATTGTACAAGTTACATCATTGGATCCTGCAGCTTGTTGCGCTCTTCCAACTTCGTCATGTTGTAAGTTCAGGCGTTTGTAGAACATTGCGTAATTCGTCGGGGTGGAGTGTACGTGCCACATCTAAGAAGTGTCTGGCGGTAGTTTTTATTAGCCTAGTGCTATATAAATGAATTATGTTCAACACTAAAATTTTAATAGAGCTGGCGAGGTTCTCGGCTTGCAAAGAATATACGCGGTGGGCCGCCAGCCATCTTAGTCATTTTTGTGTCGTATGCAGAATTGAAGAAGGAAACATGTGGATACTATGGTCGTATTGGTGTGCGTATGTGGTGTGTGTATCTGTGTGTTTATTGTGGTAAAAATGTTAACATTAATTCTTGATTGCCGTACTTGGGTATTTAAGGGCTATGATGATGTAACTTGGTGTGTAAGGCGGCGGCGGGGTAGGGTGACATGATTGGTGACCTCATGTGACCTTGGTGACGCACGTGACCTTTGGCCGGTCAAATATATATGGCATGCTGTGTGAGTTCCCTAAGGGCGCCTGATGCTGATGTAAGCTGGTGGAAAGGAGGGGGTGGAGTGAGGAGTGATTATGTTGGTGGACCTCAGTGACCTTCGTGACCTAAAGTAACTTTGACCCTATTTTTCACAAACCGCGACGGCAGACGACACTCGCGGTCGGGGGACCGCGATGTATTTTTACATTTGAGTCTTTCAACTTGACCTCCCACGACTTTAATCTGGCATGTAACATTTGACCTCATCAAATATCGTCGGCCCGCGTCACATACTGACGTATTGCAAAATACGCATTTCGAGAAAGGGAAGGAGAAAACGGCTTCATTATGAGATTGTGATTTTAATTTGCCCCCCATACTGTATTAAAAATATATTGCAATTAAAACTAGTGGAAAATCCCCAAAGCAAGTTAAATTTCAAGTATATAACCTTATCAGTTTCCAATTTATTAGATATGCGAAGATGATTTAAGTAAAATACGTCCACTATAGTGGAGGACTGTACTAGTGCACAGAATCTCATGCGAGTGTGCAAATGTGGAATAAACACTGAATGTTGGTACACAAGACTTTATGCATTGATAATCAAAAAACTGATGGGAAGCACTTGCCACACCCCTTTCATGGCCGCCAGCTTGGAGTAAGGTTACACAGGGGTCAAAAATTTAAAATATTCCAATTGTGTTGAAAAGCACACCATGATGTTTGTCTGGTACAAATGATTCAAAAAAAGGTATATTTGTATACCTATGGCTTTAGTTTGGACTTATGGGTAAAAAACTGAAAAAATGGTTGTGAAAAAGTCCATTTGGTTTGTACAGGGGTCAAAAATTAATAAAAGTTGGTCCAATTTTTGTAAACGAGGTTCAAGTTGTTGGTTTAGCTCATATAGAATGAAATATTGGAATAGTTTTGCTATATTTTTAAGGTTGGTATAACCAAAACGGCGAATAAAGTCACAGCTATTGGCAGCTATGGATTCTATTCACCTGTGACCTATTTGTTGATATCTCGAAAACTAAGCATAACAGATAAGGCAAACGTTCTAGTCAATCCTTTAACTTAGGGAAACAATTTGCACCACATATTCAACGAATCAAAAGCATTTTTAAACTTTTGACCAAGTACACACCAAAATGACTTTCACTATTTTAACCGTTTTTACCCCATAACTCCGACACTATAAGCAATAGATAGTGTAAACTATACCTTTTTGAAGTCCTTGTAACCAGAATCAAAATATGTGTGTACTCTTTTCAAGACAATTGGACGTTTTTACAATTTTGAATCTGTATAACCGTTGAAACCCAGGCTGGGGGTCCATTAAGGGGTGGCAAGTGCTTCCATCACTTGAGGGATTATCAATGCCCAAAATACTGTATTGCCAAAAAACTGTCCACAATTTTATCCGGAAGGTGCACACTCTTTCACTACGGCCCCCTGCTATGTGAAAAACGACAAAATAGCAATCAAGGTAAACAATAACAAATCGACGCGCATAATACGTCGTCATGTGCGCCGTTGCGCAAAAATGTCACTGTGAAAACGACAAAATCCCAAATCTACCGTGAACTGAAAATACGTCGCACAAAATACGTCACTATGTGACGCGCGAATACTTCAAAATGGCAGATACGAGAGCGCCAGAATAGATATTCGACACATTACGCGTTATGTGGATGCGGACAATTTAAACGTTTTGTAAAACTACATAATCAATTAGGGAATTAATATTTATCATAAGCCACTTTGAGGTTTAAAATTGTGAATATGTAGGAATAGTACAAAACAAACGTTACATGGCCAAATGTCTCAAAAAAGTCCAAAAATGTCGAATACGTCCATTGAGTGTGACGCGGGTCCGACGATTAAAGACGGTCCCATAGTGCACCATGACACAAGTTGGGTTCCAATTGAACTTCCAACTCTTCAATTGAAGTCAATTTAAAAAATAAACATATGACACATAATACACACGCACAACGGATTGCTAGTGGTCCTGCCAGCTACGCTGGCGGCCACAAAAAGGTAATAAATACGTGAATCATTTAATAGAAGACTCTAAGCATAAGTATAAGTGTATTGTTATATGCCTCCATGGTTTCTGATTAAACTTTTAAAAATATATTTTCTCAATTATTGAGAAAATATTTCTCACAGGGAAAAGTACTGTGTTTACTTTAAAAGAGAGAAAGGGGAATAGCCCTAGTTGTGTTTGCAAGATGCACCTGTTGTTGGAAAACTAGACAGCGTGATTGGCGAATTTCCAAGATGTTAAACTTAGAAACGAGTCAACGTGATTAGGCTTTAAGATCAAACACAGTTGAGGGAGAGGTAATCCCCATAAAAGTGAAATGTGAAATGATGTATTTTGGTGAAATGCTGAGTTGATGGTGCGGGGTTATGTTATGCATGATATGATGTCAGGATTTTGTTAGAAAGGGGAATCTCGCTGTGAGAAGTTAAATAGTGACTTGTGACTGAAGGATCGGAGGCCAGCAGTTGAAATCAGAGCTAAACTAGAGCTCTGGAGCTATACAGTATAAATTATATAGTTGTACTCTACAATAATGGTAGATTTGATTCCACATCTAGGCCGGATTTAATACTTTGGTTGCCGCCGGAGCTTGGATAGCTAAATTGCTGCTGTCACATTTTTAACCAAAGAGCTTCAGTTTTCGGAATCAAAAAGAGATTCAATTTGTGGTGCCTATATGTAGGACATTAGCAAAAGACTGATGGTGGTATATACCTGGATTTTATTAGCTGGACAATAGTGTCGTCCGACGAGGAAAAGCCCCGTCGTCTTGAAACTGCGGAGAAAGATACTCTTCAGGACTGAGAAGACTCTCATGGAATATACCTGAGAGTTTTGTATTGAACTTGTGCGCTGTCGTTTGGGAGTCTTCGCTGTGAGGACATATCATCGGTGTTTGACTGCAAAGCTCTTGGACATAAGTATCAGTAATATAAATTGAGATAATTTTACTATATATGTAATTGTGTTTGATATACCAAATTACTTGAACCAATTTCAAATCACTAAAAATCTGTTTATATTGTATAGAAATTTTAGATCACTTGTGCCACAAGGCTCATTTGTTTGTGTTTGAATGGCTATTTCTGACCTAGACGCCCACCGAGACGTAAACAGTATATCAAATTAAGTGTCAATGAACTAAGCTCGGAAACAACTCAAGCAATCGTATCATAACAAATGAACGAGCCCGGAAAGAGAGTCGAGGAACAGAGTGAAATAAAGACAGAGAGAGACCGAGATTAGACATCAGAGGGAAGCGAGTAGAACAGCCAAAAAGGGGAAGCGAAAGATGGCGAGAAAGAGAGGAGAGAGAGAGAAAGATAGCGATTCAAATAATAGGTCGTGCGTACTAAAATCTGCCATTGATGAAAAGATTATTAAAAGCTATCTATTATACTTATAAACACGTTTCAGAAGATGCTATTAAAGAATAAAGTAGCGTCAGAAAGAAAAAATACATCGGGTCCCCGTCGCGCTTTGTGGATGGGCCCAAACGGTCTACAGAGGTCACGAGGTACATGAGGTTTACCAATCATGTCCCTCCACCCGCCCCTTCCTTTCCCCCAAGTTCATCCTCTATAGCTCTTACGAAACCCAAGGTTCGTTGAGGTCACCAAAAGGTCACCCAACCCCCCGTCATGTCCCCAAGTTATATCATCGTAGCCCTTACGGAACTCATAAGGCATCTATAAATTAAGGGTGAAAGAGAAATAAAAATGCAACGGATGTGGCCCTGCTTTAAAGTATATGTTTTACATGTACACTGTGTTATATTTATGGATATTGCGAATTAAAACGAAGAGGAAACGTGACTTTGTAAGCATTTTTCTGATTTGGAATCGTATCCCGGAGATTGGCGCGGAAATTGGGCGCTGTTTATGGGACGTCACGGTGGTTCTCATTCTCACCCCACGGCACCGCCATTGTACGATTGCGTCAAATTATTGTTTTGCTTTGAAAAAATGTGTGAATGTTAACACAACAATGAGGAAAACTTCTTTTTTAATTGTCATCCGAGGTGTGTATTCAGCAGATTAAGCTTCCTCAAATATTATTAATGAGCAACTCTATTCCAGAGTTCTGCAGGTTTAATAATTGTGCTTGGAATGATGTTCGGCCTTAGGGCAGGTTTGGCACACATCCTTGGATTCAACGAAGGTAAGAGGTTGATAAAGGTAACTTCGGAAACCATCGGTAGCCTAGGCATTAAGGTTTTGTTTCACAAGTCCCTATTTTTTTGGCTTCTTTGCTTGAGTGAAACTATATTCTCTGTGGGAACTTCCTGAAGCCGGTAAGGATGGCGAGTTCAAGGTGGAAAGTTTCCACAAAAG
Organism: Ophioderma brevispina; assembly: GCA_023653785.1. Classification (NCBI taxonomy): domain Eukaryota; kingdom Metazoa; phylum Echinodermata; class Ophiuroidea; order Amphilepidida; family Ophiodermatidae; genus Ophioderma; species Ophioderma brevispina. The sequence goes on along the minus strand of JAMKCH010004375.1, from coordinate 66,009 downwards.
AAGCCGCGAGAGCTTGTTGGGGTGGAAAAATTCCGGGGGGAAAGTTTTACTGTTCCAAATTATTTGGAGGTGCTGAGAATTTGGAAGTTAATGCAGAATAATAAAGATAGTTAGTCGCAGTAGAAAAAAAAAGGAATGTTGAAATTTGATGCTTTATCAGGTTTAATAGGGAGGATTAGAAGTTCAATGCAGCTTTGCGAGCTGTGTGGGTCGTTGGTGGGTGGTGGATTTAGCTGGAGAATTTTCACAATTGTTTGGCCTTGGACATTTGCAGGGAGCTTGAAACGCGGGGTGCAAATTTATTGATCCTAATTCGAGGACATGTGCAGGTATTAAGTGAGAAATTTTCTAAAAATGTACACCACGAATGAGCCCTTTGTAATAAATTGGTGGAGTGCTCTTCAAAACTGTTCGTTTTGGGTATAAATCGGTGATAAGAATTCAAGTATGTTCCTAGTAATGGGGACGTGACACCCGGGGGGGGGGGGGGGTTTGTTCCGACAAATTGATGTAAAAGTGAAAATCTTGAACTTGAAGATTTTGTCAGATGATGCTATGCGCATGTTATGATTTGCAATTTTAGCCTTTAAAATAGATTAATTTCTTTATAAAAATTGGTGAGAATGTCCTTTATATTGTCTTTTTGAAACAAGCAATTTACAACTTATGGAAACAAATACTTCCCCGCCTCGTAAGATTGCTGTTGTAATGGCTCGCAGGTTTAGCCAATCCGCTCGGGCCTTTCCAACTTGGAAGTCATCTGGCCCGACATTGGCAACAGCAATGTTTGTTAGCGTTTCTTAAATTCGACCGGTTATATGAGAAACATTCGGATTGCTCTATAGTTCTGGTCCTATCTGACATGTGTTCTGCCCACTCATACATCATCGGATTAGAGAAACATGGCAGAACTGGTTGATGTGTGTCCACTGCATTATGGGGCTCGTGTTATGTCCCGTTAGCTGTCGAAGATTTCTGGTAATATTCCCAACCCCGCGGCAAGCCCCAAACTGAGGTGATGAAAAGAACAGTGAAAATGATTACGGGAATCGGAAGGACTGTCACAGTCGAGAGGATGGCCGATCCGTGCCAAAAACTGGTAAACCAGCCGTGACGTATCGCGAAACCGTGTTGTCAAACTCTGTTTAAAAAGTTCTCATTGTGGAGCTACTTGGGTGGGTGATGTTTTCAATCTCCTCTCTCAAAAGTGCACCATTTTTTAACCAAATGCAATTGAAATGAATCATCACATTTTCCCTTCAAATTGCAGTGCCCATTTTGACATTTCACACACACACACAGATACAAACACAGACATACGACCAGAGTAATCCGTATGAGAGAGAGAGAGAGAAAGAGAGTGAGAGAGAGGAGAGAGAGAACAAACGAGAAAACCAGCACTAGAGTACTGCAAGTGGGTGCAGTAGACTAGTATTCTCATGACCAGGTGCATGTGCTCCTTTACAAAGAATGCAAAAGCCTGTAAGGCGAATGCGCAAATGTAAACTGAGGTATTATCTCGAGAGAGGGGTCGGGTTAGCGCAGTGGCCTTCCGGCGCTTCGCACCACTGTGGTGCCAAGGTCAACCCTCGGTCGGGCCTGCGATTTCATGTGCGTTTAGTTTGCAGCTTTGAAGAGAGACTCTCCAAAGCTTTGGATGACCTCACTCCTTACTATGAGGAAAACCACCTACTTGCAAATTCATCCAAGACACAGGTGTGTGCTTTCCATCTACGCAACCGTGAAGCCAAACGTCAGCTTAAAGTAACCTTGTCTTGAACACCCCTTGAGCACTGTGATAACCCTGTGTACCTAGGAGTTACCTTGGACCACGCGCTCTCTTATAAGACCAACATCAGGAAGACGAAGAGTAAACATGGTAAAGTATGTTCACGCAATAACATCTTGAACAAACTCACAGGCACAAGATGGGGTGCTCGCCCACATACCCTAGGATTGACGGCACTTGCTCTGTGCTACTCATGTACAGAGTATGCTTGCCCTGTATGGGAAAGATCATCCCATGCCAAGAAGCTTGATTCAACATTAAATGCCTCCTGCCGGCTTATCACAGGATGTCTTCGTCCAACACAAACGGAAAACTTATACATCTATGATCCTAGCAGGTATTACTCCACCAGACATCCGTTGTAGTGTATCTAATGTGAAGCACCCTATGTCCGGACAGAGACCTGCTGCCAACCGCCTTAAATCCAGAGAGAGTTTCTTAAGCAAAGTCCAACCTCTTGAATCAGTCTCTAAGGAGTATAAGAGAGTCGCATTATGGAAAGAAAGATTTGCTATCAACCTAGTAACATCTATTGGTATTGAACCTGGTGAGCATCTTCCACCTGGAGCTGACTCCTCATGGGCTGAATGGCGATGCCTCAACATATTGAGAACCAGAACTGGCCGATCTAAGGTTTCCTTGCAGAAGTGGGGCTATCTGGAAGCAGATCAGGATACTACCTGTGGTTGTGGAACAGCACCACAGACAATGGAACACCTCTTGGTCTGCCCACTGCTGGAGCAACAATGCACATACAAGGACCTTGCGGAATTCAGTGAAGCAGCCAGACGTTGTACCCATCTCTGGCTGGATCATATTTGAGAACCACTGTGTTTGGACACGGTAAGAAGAAGAAGGTTTGCAGCCCATACACGGCCTCGCAGTTTTCTCCGGGTACTCCGGTTTCGTCCTGCTTCTAAAACTGGAATTTCTTCCTAACATGTATATCGTCACGAGTCTTCCCAACAGGCCAATCGACCATTTTGACGAAATTGAGTTTTTTGCATATTTTGATTATATATCACTAGCTCTTTTCATATACCAAATATTGAGCAAAAATAACATTCCAATTTGTAGATATAATAGATTTTCACTTTTGGAAATCATACCCAAACGCCAAATGAAAGTCTTCCGAACAGACCAATCTGCATTCGTCTGTTTGCTGTACCCGAAAACCACCGTACGACAGCTTATAAAGTGACCTATCGATCAATGGGATATTGCAATATTCATCTCCTCTCTCGGTCAATACTGGGTAGCCTATAGAAGTGTGGTCGAAATTTATATTAGTGCAATGTGTGTAGCTGTATCTGAGACGATTTTGCTACACTCAAAAATATTATTTATTTTTACTGACAGCAATTCTGCCGAATATTTACTGTGAAAATTACAGTATACTGAAAAATTAATTCAATCATAACACTGAAAAATATATATTTGGCGAGTTATTACAGAGATTGTGAATGTGTAGAGAATAAAAAAGCACTGACGAACACCCTAACTTAGTAGTGTTATGACGTCTCGTAGGCGTCACGGGTCAGAAATACCTTTCAAACATAAATAAATGAGCCTTGTGCACAAGTGATCTGAGTTTTATAATATAACACAGATTTAATGATTTGTTCGTATTGGTTCAAGAATTTGGTATGTCCAAAACAAAATTACAATAACAACTTTACATGATTTATAAACTAAGATACCTAACATTTCAAGTCCTCAAGTGTTCAGAGTTGAATGAAGCGTTGCAGTTCAACGATGATATATCCTCACAGCGGAGACTCCAAAATGACAGCGCATAAGTTCACATAAATATCCATGGTATATTCCATGCGAATCATCTGAGACTTGAAGGTAACTTTGTCCAGCAGTTCAAGACGACAAGGTTTTCCCTCGACGACACTAATTTTCTGCAATACAATCCAGGTATTCTACCACCATCAGTCTGTCGCTAATGTCCTCATATAGGACCACAAACTGGAATCCCTTTTTGATTCCAAAACTGAAGCTCTTCTGGCTTAAAAGAGGACAGCAAACAGTTTAATTAGCTTTTAAGCTCCGGCGGTCTCCAAAGTATTATAAATCCTGGCACTATGTATAACACAAATCTACCATTATTGTAGATTAAAACTAGCTATAACCATACTGTATAGCTCCTGATTACAACTGCTGGCAGATCTAACCTCTTGCAAGTCTGCTTTATACCATCATTTCACAAAGTTCACAAGTCTTAAAATAGATATTACCACAGCATCATGCATAAACATAACCTTGCACTAGCTGACCAATTGCAATTCACATAAATTACATCATCTGAATTACATCACTTCGCATATAACTTAATGGGGAAAGCCCCAGATTTTGCAATGTTTTGATCTCAAAGCATAAACAAGTTGACTCAGTGTCTAAGTTTACATCTTGGGGAATTCCTATTTCTCCCTTTGTGCAATCTATCTAACAGGTGCATCTTGCACAAACAACACTAGGGGAATCCCCTGCTTTCTTTTTTATCATAAACAAAGTACTTTTCCCGTGAGAAATCTTTTCTCAAATAAAATTGAGAAAATCAAATTAATATTTTTAATCACAAAATGGAGGTATTATAAAAGTAGGCCTATCCACAAATGTCAACCAAATTTTTACGGTGCATATACTATAAAATTCAGTTAATGTTGTTAAAACATGTGCATTAAACGGCAAAATATAAAGTGAATTTGAATGGAAACTATAAAAGCTGTTACAGTAGTGTGTGGGATTTTGTTGGCAGAATTGCTGCCAGTATTTTCTTATAAGATTTACAGTATTTTTCCTGTAAATGACCTATAATTGAAAATCCATAATAGTGTATAATAATGTTGATATAATTCAAAGTTCAAATAGGAGCTTCTGTTATAAATTTAGTCGTAATAGGCCTGGAAAATTGGACAAAAAAGTATTTTGCTATATTTTTAAATTACGGTCAAGTATTGTCTTTTTCTTATCCTTTATTATTGTGAAGTGCACTGTAATTTTTACAGCGCACGTTATTTCGTAAATTCAAAAAGCAATCAACATTTACTTGCCCAAATTTCTTGCACAATAACTTCTACTGGGTCAAATGACTGCATTTACATAATTATGATTTAACCGATAATAATAAAACATTAATTTATTGGTGATAAAATATGTTTCAAGATGATATAAAACTATGACTAAGTCATAGACCAACTCCACATTTTACATAAAATGATAAATACGTTGGGGTGCAACTTGCTTGGTTACTGAAAATAATGTTACATTCTCAACTTTATGAAAGTAAAACCTATGTTTCCAACGCAAACTCAATAACAATGTCAGTATATTCATTCTGTCATTAAATTTTGGGTTAAAATAAATCTTTGTGTGCCGTCACAAAATGATGATGAATGATTATCTCTAATCCAACTTCTTATTTGGACAATACGAAGAGTATGTTGATCATACATTCCTAATTCCATCTTCTAAGTGTGTTAAAATGCATGTTATTTAGCTGTTATTACCAATGGAACAATGAAAACATTCATATGTTAATATTTGTTGCAGCACCTGTCTTTTAAAAAAGGGGAAAATGGTGGTTGGACTTAGAGATTCATATTGGTGGTTCTGGGCGCAAAACGTACAGTGCCGTATTTGTAGTTAATAGCGCCTCAATTTGGTTAAATGGGTCCTGCAGGTTACTTGATTTCTGGGGTCATATCTTAAGAAATATTGACTCTACCTTTGTGAACTTTTCAGGGATATTAGCTAACAGTTCCATCTTACCATACAACAAAGAATAAATAGTCACGTGCTTTTGTTCAAAACCTGTGGCGCCTGCCACCAAGTGTTGCGGTTTTTTGGGGACACACGGTATATAAAACGTCTACCCTAAACAAGGGGTCTTGACTCTCGCACATACCCGTACCGCCATTTTAGGTCAGTACCCCCTCCCCCAACAGCTTGCGAGTAGAATACTTTAGTGGTGTATGTAAATAATAGAGTTAAGATTTGTTGGTCTTACCCATTTCCTCTCCAGCCTCATCAGCATCGTTGCTGCCCTTCAATCGTTGAAATTTGTATTGTAAAAGAAACCAGAAAAAAGGAAGATCACTTAAAGGCAAAGGAGGGCGCTCTCAATAGTAAACTAATTCATTTTTCGCATCTATAGTTTGATTCCATCAAAATAACAAAGAGACCGTGTTAGATTCTAACCTTGAGCTTCTTTTATTCATAATTTGTTACTAACAAATATTAACTGCTCATGAGGGAAATGGAGACCGTGGACCTATTATTTTGCCCGGGACCGAGGGGAGCTATTTTGCACCATTTCAAGATTATGGAGCAGTCAATATTTGTTTTATATAATATATTATAAAAATACTTCTGTCATTTGATATTATTTGATAAACAACAACTTGCCATGGAACGCGTCGAGATCGGCTGACACCTCACACTCAAGGCTCAATCCAATCGCGGCTCTCTTCCTACACATTTCTCGAACTGTTCCAGACATTTGTTTTACGGCATAAGCACTATCTATAGCATCGAGTAATTTCTCCAGTGCTTCTTTAACAACCAGATAAAACCAAAAATTCTCCATTTTGAGTCAAAAAATCAACGGAAATTGCCCAGCGGTGAAATGTAAGTATGCAAATATCAAGCAGACGATATGGTCGGGTCGGTCGGGTCGCTTCTTCTTTTTATCGTGTCCAAACACTGTGGTTCTCAAGTATGATCCAGCCAGATATGGTACAACGTCTGGCTGCTTCACTGAATTCCGCAAGGTCCTTGTTTGTGCACTGTTGCTCCAGCAGTGGGCAGACCAAGAGATGTTCCATTGTCTGTGGTGCTGTTCCACAACCACAGGTAGTGTGCTTCCAGGTAGCCCCGCTTCTGCAAGGAAACCTTAGATCGGCCAATTCTGCTTCTCAATCTGTTGAGGCATCGCCATTCAGCCAATGAGCAGTCAGCTCCAGGTGGGAGATGCTCATCAGGTCCAATACCAATAGATGTTACTTCGTTGATGGCAAGTCTTTCTTTCCACAAGGCGACTCTCTTAAGCTCCTTAGAGACTGTTTCAAGAGGTTGGACTTTGCTTAAGAAACTCTCTCTCTCTGGATTTAAGGCGGTTGGCAGCATGTATCTTTCCTGGCATAGGGTGCTTCACTTTAGATACTTGGCAGCTACGCTCTTGCATGTTCGCTACGCTACGACGGATGCCTGGTGGAACAATTCCTGCTAGGATGTGTAAGTTTTCCGTTGGTGTTGGACGGAGGCATCGTGTGATGAGCCGGCAGGAGGCCGGCTGAATCAAGCTTCTTGGCATGGGTTGATCTTTCCCATACAGGGCAAGCATACTCTGCACATGAGTAGCACAGGGCAAGTGTCGTTGATATTAGGGTATGTGGGCGTGCACCCCATCTTGTGCCAGTGAGTTTGTTCAAGATATTATTGCGTGAACATACTTTACTCTTCGTCTTCTCGATGTGGGTCTTATAAGAGAGAGTGCGGTCCAAGGTAACTCCTAGGTAGACAGGGTTATCACAGTGCTCCAGGGGTGTTCCAGACCATGTAACTTTTAGCTGACGTTTGGCTTCACGGTTGCGTAGATGGAAAGCACACACCTGCGTCTTGGATAGATTTGCAAGTAGGTGGTTTTCCTCATAATAAGGAGTTCATCCACAGCTTTGGAGAGTCTCTCTTCAACAGCAGGTCGGGTCGCTGTTCGGGTCAGATCAATCACCGTGAAGCACGAGTGATGCAAGATACCAATACGTGTACAGGAAAAAGGTTACCATAAAAACCGACTTTTCCCCGTGATGGGGGAAATAGTTACTTTTTATGGGAACGTTTTCCCTCATGTGAAATTTTGGAGATCTAGTCTCAAATATTTTATGACATGATACGTGATATATTATCCACCAATCAAATGACAGAAATAGTTTTATGTGTTATATAATAGCTGATATTAACCTTGTTTCATAATGATTTTAGGGGTTTCTAATCCCGTTTTTCATGCTGATTCTGAATACGATGAATGCCAGACACAAACTTTGAGCATTTTTGTAAAAAATCAAAATGGTCACCAAATTAAAGCTACACTCCAAAATATGTTGAGTAAAAAAGGTCACAGCTCTTAATGTTGAGTAAAATAAAGTTGAGTAAACCTTACACAAAGATGAGTATATTTTACCCAACAATGACTAAGATTTACTCAACAATGAGTAAGGTTTACTCAACTTTGACTATGATTTTACTCAACATTAAGAGCTGTGTCTTTTTCACTCAACATGAGTAAAATAATTTTTACAGGGCACATAAGTTGATATTTAATGACCATATAGTCTATACATGTAAATAACGAGTACATGTTTTACCCTTAAAGCAATAACAGCACTTTTTAAAGAACGCCCTAAATTTTTCAAAAAGTTTTAGATTTTTGCACAGTTGCTTTGGTAATTGGCTAGTAAACTATACCTGTAAACTGTAAACTATACCTGTGAATGGTAAATCTCGAACTTGTCTAAGTACCTCAAAAGAAGGAATTTTGTAATTATGATAATTCATATCAGAGATCTCGGACGGCTGCTAGAAATATGAAATCGCCATCAAATAGCGTCATGTACGTGTCTACACTCATCCATTAGTTAATTGTTCCGTTGGTTCAGAAAGTCAAGTTATGGGTCATTTTTGTGAGGTGGCACTATTTCGCCATGGACGGAACTTTTCCAGTTCCGCCGTTAAAGTACAATGGGGATCCCGATTCCAATTATAACATCGCTTCTTTTATGACAAATACGCACTTTTAAGCATTACCACTCGCGGACGATTACAACACAACTGTGTAAAAATCTCAAATTATAAAAATTGAGGGCGCTCTTAAAAAATGTGCTGTTATTGCTCTATCGGTGATCTGCCAAATCAGAAAATCTCAAAAAATTATTTTAAAAAATCAAGCTTTTGCATGTGTGTGTATATGTACTCCAAAAATGCGGGGCTATGGTGCAACTTCCGGCTTTAAATCTGCGCCCCTACTGTAAAGAACAAAACAATTACGTAATGACATTCTTGTGTTGCTATATGCTTACCCTTTTCCGTTGGAAGATTTGATCAGTTTTAATCAGGATCCTCTGTTCTTGTTTCCCCAAACTTCTGTGGACAATGACTTCTGATCCCGGAGTAAACTTCTGTTTAGCATGCCACGCATCTATGATGTATCGTCCAGGAACACCACTCTCAAAGACGTTCGTTGTCACGCGAACGGTATATCCAGCGTTGATTGGCAGCTTTCCTGTCTTCGTTAACCAGTTGCAAATTTGCCAGCTTCCCTTTAGGTCTGAATTGTTTTTGCTGCTCTTTATTCCAATTGACTCCAAGAACCTTTCCAGGATTTGCCATATTTCGGATGATTCCACCTTCAAACCACCACCTTTGACTATGGGCACCAGATTCTATTCCCAGGACAATCTTGTTGCGCTTTATGTCAATTACTAAATCACTCACTAGATTTGGAGACTCCACCTTGAGTAGTACCCATTTTCGTTTTCCCACAACGTCAATATCTGACTCAGTACATTTTTGTACGATACCAAATCTTCTCCGAAATGATAGTGCAAGTGCGTCAATGCGGCTTATTGAGACGGCTGCTCCATAATCATCATCATCACCACCATCATCATCATCATCATCAACAACAACATCATCAGTGATAGCAATAGTAATACTTCCAGCACTACCAGCAAATATACCAGCAAATATTCCAACAATACCAGTAATAATACCAGGAATTATACCAGCAATACCAGCAATTATACCACACAAAACAGCAATTATAACAGTATTCCAAATATAAACAATAGGCTTAACATACGCAATCGAACCCTCTGCCAAAGGCGCCACTGGTATTTGCGTAACTCCGAAATTCAACATGTGTGTGTTCTCATAAACTTTCGAAATACAAGTTTCGTGTTTTCAAAGATTTTGAGTATGCAGCGGTGATCCTTGCGAGGTTTGTATGATTTCATGGGGAATTAACAGTTGTGGATCCATAAACCTGACTGGTACTTGCCATGGTAGCGTTCTCAACCAGCTGTAGAAATTGTAGACTTCTGTGACCACACGTTAGAGTAGGATAGTAGAGTAGTGTAGTGTAGTAGTAGTAGTAGTATAGTAGTAGTATAGTAGTATAGGTATAGTAAGTAGTAGCTGGTGGTGGTGGTGGAAATGGTGGTGGTGGTGGTTGGGGTTCATGGTGGTGGTGGTGAACAGTATTGGTGGTGGGGGTTGTGTGACAGAAATTTCACTCCAAGTGTAATTTGTTATATGGAACGTTACCAATCAGACGATTAAACAAGAACTGTCTTTTTAAAAAAAGACATGGAGGGGGGTGAAGGTCCTGAGGGTCTGGTCTAGTTATAGGATATTGAATATGAAACTGAAAGCGGGTCTTGCATATTGATTGGCAAAACCGGCATTTCGTGCAGAAATTGCGTTAAAAGCCAATTTTAACCTGATTTATACTCACTTTAGGAAAACACTTGGAAACCTTTGACAAAAACGTTCGCCCTCTAGATTTTTCAAGATTTCTATTTGCATGGTGGGTTAAAGCTTATATTTACAGTAGCCCCACATGAAATTATGAAGCCAAATCCGTGCGCTTATGGTAAACCGGACGATTTTAAATTAATGTCGCCGGCGGTTCGGTATAGTACTATATGACAGAGGTTTCCGCAAAAAAGATAAAAACATGTATATTAAAGATAAGATACTAACATGCCTTTGACCATTAGAAACCATACTGATATTTTTAAACATTCTCATATTTCCGAATGGCAGCCTATGGCCGCCTTCCAAAAAAGGATGCGATTGATGTCTTAACCATTACAAAATTCATACCTGACAGTTTTTGTTTTCTTAACCCTCTACCAAAGTGTTTACCAACCTCTTTAAATTTTTAATATCAAATGTAATTGTCAATGGACATTCTGTTACTCTTATGCAAAAAGAACCACCCACCGGGGGGATTAGGAAGGTACAAAAGGTGTGATCCCAAAGTATAGTAGTGAAGGGTGAACCCCCCCCCCCCCCCCCCCCCCCCCCCCTCGGGACGAAAAGTAACAACACGGACTAATACGATGCAGGACTACTTTACCTACTGGTTTTTGCTCAAGGATAGCTATGGTCTTCTTGATCATCAAAATGGAGTGCAACATGCGCCATAACATATTACGTATAGAAATGTAGAATGACGTTAAGTTCGGCATGTCCGCCCAAAACTGCTGACACCAAAAAGTTTAGGGATATCGATGTTTCATGTTGTTTTTGGTTTCACCTGATGGGAAATGATTTTTTATATATTACAGACATTATTTAGTGCTATGTTTTAGTTAGTGTAAAATAAATTTCCCACCCTTACATCCAGTTTAGTTTTTTCCCATACTTCCTTTGCCTACGAAATTCATAGTGACATCGTTACTTAGTTGGTATAATGGAAAGAAGAAACGGCAGCATCCTGTGGTTACCAAGTTTAGAGGAATTATTATGTCAATAGGGAAAATCGAAGGCCGGTGGTAACCACCCACACCCTTCGTTTGTGGTGTTACCAAAAAATGGCTCAGAGTAGACAAAGGTTAACATGCTTAAAGTCAAGGATGGCGCCAAATGGCCGCCTTTGAAGAATACGAAAACTCTATATCTCTTAAATATATTAGTTATTATCATCAAGCAATTATATCAAATCATCAAGATTTGGGTATTGTTGGCTCCATTGTGTTATGATTAAATAAAAATATTAAAATTATTTCTCAAGTGTTACTGAAGAAAAGATTTCTCCGGGAAAAGCACTTGGTTACGAGGAAAAGAGAAAGTGAATTTCCCCTAGTGTTGTTTGTGCAAAAACTGATTCATGCACATGGTTTAAATCAAGATAGAGATTGTGCAAGAGATGACGGAATTCCCCACGGAATGCTAAAGTTAGAAACTGAGTGTCAACTTGTTGGTGCTTTGGATTCAAAACAGAATTTGATGTGAAAATATAATTTGACGGTGCAAGGTTATGTTTATGCATGATGCTTGTGGTACTCTATATTTTAAATTTTGGAAAAATATAGTGGTGAAATATTTATAAAAGGCGAGATTGGAGGAAAACTCTTTGCCAGCGCCAGCCAGGTAGTAGCAATTAGCGAAGTATATAGCTAGTTTTGTTTCTGCAATAAATAGAGATCGAGAGTGCATAGTGGCCCGGGCTTTTGTTGATTTTATTTTACCAGTGAGCGAAAGGCATAATTATTCTGTCGTCATCTTTGAAGCCAAAAGTGGACATCGGCATCCACAATAGGATCCAAAATTGTGGACAGTCGAAATCGTGGCGATTAGATACCGTGGAATATTAGTTTCATCGAGGGACAAACCCTAATCTGAAACTCCTGGACAAAAGTTATCTTAAGGACTGAGAAGATCCGTAGTGTGACTTTGCAATGCTGCCATTTTGGAGTCTTCGCTGTAAGGATCATCGTTGAACTGCAACGCTATTTAACTCGGGCCATCAGAGGACTTGAAATATTAAGTATCTTACTCCTTAAATGAAAGGTGAAAAATCACTCTGAATTTCGGAGTAGTAAAGGTAATTTTAAATCTAACTATAATCGAGTGGCTTTTAGCTTTAAAAGGGCGAGAAAAATGCAGCGACACCGAAACTCGCGGTAACCGAGCTACTGTACGAGTGGCTCAATGACCACCTTCTGTCGGAGATGAAGCCCACTCTGAAATCTTATCGACCGGGTTTTAGCCTACTTAGCTCTAATAGAGTGAGAAAATGCTCAATCTTTTTCGGAGTGAACTGATAGCCAATCAGGAAAAGCCGCAAACGTGTGATTATTTTCGAAACAAACATGGCCGGAAGAGTTAGGTGAGACCGTCAGCAAACAGAGTTTTGACCGAAGTTGTAGTTGTTGAATTAGCGAAGAAATCATTAGAGATCTCACGGATGAGTATAATGTATGTGTCGGTCACAGTTCCTAGCATTTAAAGACAAAGCATGGGAGTGGGAGGCGAGAAGCGTTTATTGTAAGTTATTACGTATTTCACTCGTTAAAATACGGTTATATAGTCTGACCACAGGCGGGCTACTACGCATGTACGAGAAAGGCACTAATCATGCATGTCATGGGCATGCATACCGTGATCACACACGTCATGCAGCCACCAATTATCCTGTCTCACTGAAATCTGCCAATGATGCGCCACCAAGATTCATTCATGTCACGATGCTATGAATTATGACCTCCACATACAATATAATCACCAAACAAACAAAATTCACAAAGAATCACAATTCCGCCACAACTCTAAAAGAGTGGCTAGTTCACTCTAAACGGAGTAACAGTTACACTCTTTCCCTAGCGTTATTTTGTTCACTCTTTATTTTTGAGATGGATCTCACTCTAAAAGAGGCGTCACTCAGCTGGCTCTTTGTTGGAGTGAGATTTCACCTCTTTTTTTAGAGTGGTTTTTCCACTCTTTCCGTTTTAAGAGCGTATGTTTTATAAATCATTTGGTGTAATGTTGTATTGTAATTGTGTTTTTGTGGACATTTCCAAATTCTTGAACCAGTCTGTTAAAATCCTTAAAACCGGTGCTATTGTATAAAATTCAAGATCATTTCTGCACTAGGCTCCGTTGTTTGGTCCATAGGGTATTTTGAACCTTTGACGTTCCACGAGACATCGTAACATTATGAGATTAATCTTTGACCAAAACAAACTCATATCTGACCTTTCTTAAACATGTTTACAAATTCAGGATAGCGGCCAATATATTAGGAGGGAAAGGAATACATCTCCTCAGCCGGCAATTATAGAATCTTATAAATCCTAGAAGGTGGTAATATTGGATACTAAATTTTAAGCGGTTCACCAAAACAACTATGTCAACACGTTGGTCAACCTTTTGAAATATCACCATTTTATAATAAAAACTTAAATTTTATATTGTATTATAATTTGGTGATGACATAACTAAATATATCGCAGATATATAACAATTTATAGGGTATAAATGGTCTTAGAAATGCGTTCATATTGGCAATCAAGTGAAATTTAACACTGCCTGATATTTCCTATGTCACAACTCACAGTGGTACCAATTACACATATGTGCCAATTCAGTTTTGAAAGATATTGGAAGGTGACGATATGTAGGCCATCTGGAAATTTGAACAAACATTCTAACACACGAGATCACAAATGATGCTTAATCGTTACCTTAGCACATAACGTAAGAGGAGAAAGGAAGGGCGCATCGCATGTTAGAACATATAAACAGTGATATACAAACACAGAATCCGAAAGCAAGCAGATATACCCCTGGAAGAAAATATGAAGGCACCCCACACCATTTACGCTCCCATAGCATCTGTACTGCTCGGTCACAGCGCCGCCTATTCCGTATCCGCATCGCTAATTAGCCGGGTATTCTTAGACATGCGCTACGTCATGGGACTCCCCAGCAGCCAAACGATGTGTTAAAGGTTTGAACAAGGAATGAAAAAAACTGTTTCGCGGTACCCTGGATATCGCAAAATCGACGAATAAGGTGGTCGATCTGATGTTAGAAACGGGTTCCTCACAAAAAACACCCCTTAGCTCACTAGTTTTTGAGTGCCTGGAGTGTGGCATGACTTGACAGCAGCAATCGATAATTGAGCCAGCTGATAAGGTAAGAAAAATGCTAGTATGGATCGTGTTTTTCACGTTTTTTCGTGTTTTTTTTTTCAAAAATAAACCTATATTATAAACTAGTCAGCTAACTAGACAATTTAGTTAGGAATATTTTGGTACGTAAATCGTTACGATAGGCCAAGTATTTCAAGTGTACCGCAATGTACAAAAAATCCGAACCAACGATATCTGACACTGTGTGTACGTGGAGTTTCCCACGCTCAGCCGATTATGATGTGGTTGATAACTCCCTAGCGCAGTGAAGATTTGCCAAGATTCAACAATGGCCTGCGCTGTGTGCCAAGACGACACGTAAATGGGGTGACACCTGCCTGGGCAAGGATTCGAACCAGGGACCTCTGGTATACAAGACCTGTATTACGTTATGTGCTAAGGTAGCGATTAACACCCAATTAAGACCCAATTGTTCGTAGATCCTCAAGGTTTTGGACACGAAAAAAATAGATTTTTTTTTAAAAATCAGCAATAAAAAATTAAATTTGTTATTTGGGCTGCATATTAGGGGTAAAAAATTGTTTTCAAAACACGCTAAAATTGGGCAAAAAGAGGGAAAATTCAAATGAGCCTTTAGCTAGGTCTCACGGTTCCGTAACGCTATGGGAATTTTGTGAGAACTTTCTAAATTTTAGAAAGTTAAATTGTACAGTTGTATTTAAAATTTATTTACAACATACTATTCAGCAGTGATGGCGAGTTGTTTTTCTTGCTAATGATGCCTTTAAAACTGACATTTTGTGTTTTTGATCGGAAAAATGAAGTGATTTCTCTCCCCGGTGCGAATTTGTCACCCTTCCAAAGGTGCAGAATTCTGCAACATTTTGATGTTTCGCTGGCATTTTAGAGCCTTTAAATGCATTCGATTCTTGATTTTGTTTCAATCGAGTATGTTTCTAATAAGTACAAATACATTAAGGATGAAATCAGGATCCCAAACTTGATAATTTTGATTTTTTTTCTTCCAAAGCCAATTTCGCCACAGACGTCTATGGGCCTTAACCCAGTCCCTATATTATTAAAATATAGGGACTGGAACTGAGTCTAATGAGCCTTACGCTTATATCAAACTTTTTGAAAACTTATTTTATGTTGATATCTACTCCAGAAGACCTAAATTACATATATTTAAAACAAAACTTGCAGTTTTAGGGAATCTGTATTTTAACGGGTGTTGCAAAATACACGTCATTTTCCCATAGACTTTGTACAGTAACGGTTTAGCAACAATAAAATTGTTTGTTTTCAGCACATAAAGGGTGAATTATTTTAATGTTACTAATAACTGTTTACTTATAATGTGTGAACATATATCAGCAAAAAAAATTTGCTTTGATTCTCTGATTTTTAAAAATATTGTCAGATGACTTCCGCTAGTGCCCAAGGGGGGAGTTCCATGGGACCCTCACTAACGGCTTGGCCGATTTTAATTTTTTGGTATGAAAAGAAGCGCATTTAAAAGTCAGACAATTACAAAAAATTCGGCGCAAAAATCCCACACCCCCCCCCCGTCACTTAAAGTGTTAATCATCACTTGTGATCTCGTGTGTTAGAATGTCATGATTAACCCTAGCACAGCTAAAGCTCACCAAAACTCACTGTGTTAATTGAGAAAAATGCACTAAGTCCAGAAAGTAGCGATGACGTCATCAAACCAAGACTCATATGGGCACGAAATCGCTGGCCGGGCCAGCGACACCGCCGTAGCGTGCTAGCCCGGGTCATGGGGCTGGTGCCCAAAGGGCCCTGGGTTAGAATCCCACCCGAATTTGCGACTTTTCTTGTTCCCCTCTTCCCTCACTCCTTCAGTTCCTCCCGGGAGACAGGGTTAGGGTTATAGCCTCGTACCCACTGTTATACTAGATGGTCATGTGTCGTATGGTGGGACGCCTTTGCGTTACGAGCCCTAATTTTTGTGATTTACCCTCATATTCACTTATTTACTATGTAGTTTCAAAACTATACATCTCACACCCATAAAACTATATATTTTTGGAAAGCTTATGGTTCAAGGAATCCATTTATACTAGTTTCATAATATATATATAGGGTGATATTATGAAAAACATCAGATTTTGTTCATTTTGTTTCTCCTGTGGTACAGAATCTTAAAACCAAATACATATTATTACAGGGTACACCATAGCTTTAATAAAATATATAATTATAATATGTTTTGATGAGCTCCGATGGTAATACAGGGTGCACAAAAATAAGTATACAAACTTTTTTTAAATGTAATGCCATGTAATCAATATTGAATATTTTATGAAAATGTAGCTACTCTATTATCTTGGGACAGCTCAATTAAGTCTGGTATGTCATATAAATGTTAACCAGAATCATTAAAAAAAAAGTATAGGGTGTAGTGTGAGTAAAAAGTACATGTCAAAGGTGCTATCAATGCAGAGCACTTTTAATTTCACATGTGTGTAGTTGGACTTTCTTTTATAAGCCCAAATCAATTATAATGTTAACTTCAAATGTTACAGCTTTGTTTTCTTTTAAATAAAAGTTTTGAATACATATGGGGTGTCTCAATTGAGATTGAATACTGATAAATAGTCATGTCAACATGTGACAGCACAATTAACAGGATAGTGAGGATGCTCTGTGTGGATAGGTACTTTTTTGCTAATTAAACAAATGTCGATGTTCAAATGTAATACGAATTTAGAAAGTAGAATAATAAAGCTTTGAAATGAGCTCTAACTTAAAACAATTGGACACTCAATGCTCTTGCAGCAGCTTGTTGAACATAGAAGAGGAGGATAACATGTAACGCCACCAACTATATTAGGCTAGCGGGCAAGATCTCGTAGCGTTTACAAAGATGACGCACCCCTTACAAGTACATAATTTTGCTAAAATAAATTGCCTAAAATTATCAAAATCAGTTCTACGCGTGTTCTCACTTCTAGTATGTGCACATTTTCGTGAAGATGAATTAAATGTCATCTCCCTTTTTCCCTGAATATCAGTGACCGAGAGATGTACACCACGTTCCATGACTCCAGCAATTAATGGTGCTATTGATAAGTAAATCCGCCCGTTATGAATAGGAGAATAGGACAACGGACTTCAGATTCTCTGGGACTGCAAAACCATTGTTATTGTCCATAACGTTAAAAGCTTTTGAATTGTTTTCACCGCCCGGTTTAGATTGAGCTACAGCCTCATTCACGAAGAAAATAAAACTCAAACTTCTGCTGGAAGTTTAATAACTTTGATCGTTTATTTCATCATTTATTCAAAAAGAAAACGAAGATGAGCAAAAATCATGAAGGAAATTTGATTGGCAAGCTATGACCTAACATCTTGGTGCAGAACCAACACCCATAACTTAATCATATTAATATTGGACCTCTTTTCTATTCAATTAAAAGTTTGTTCGGCACCGGTTCACCTGCATTTCATATAGGTGAATGATTTTCGATTTCTGCTATGAAAGCAATAAATTGCATAGAAATGGGGTTACGCGGCAAGTTACGGGTGGTTCTGCACAAAGATGTTAGGTCACAGTTTGCCAAACATTTCTTTTTCTCATGAGCTTTGTTCACCTTCGTTTCCCTTTCGAATAAAGGATGAAATATAGGGTCAATGAAAATTGAACATACAGTAGAACCTCTAACTTTTTTTATTCGTGAAAGAGGACGGGTAATTTGTCTTCACGTCATGAAAAATAGCTTAATGCAGATCGGGTGATGGTATAGCACCTGCAATCTTTTCAGTTGCATGGATAATAACAATGGCTCTGCAGTTCCAGATGAAAAAGACATCTGTGAAGTGTGTGGTCTTCTACATACCGAGCCAATGGCCCCCATTATTTGCTGGAGTCAATCAATTATGCTGTACATCCCGTAGTCACTGATATTCAGTGCATAAACTGAGATGACATTTAATTCATTTTCTCGAGAATGTGCATATACTAGAAGTGAGAACACACGTAGAACTGATTTCTATAATTTTAGGAAATTTATTTCGGAAGAATTATGTACTTCCCAGGGGTGCGCCACCCTGGTCCTTATCCGAGCTTCTTTTTCGCTTTGGCCTCATGGCCTATACAGTTGTGTACATTTGTCGGAATAAATCTGGATTTTTTTCGCAAGGAATACTCCAATGGCCATGAAAAACATCTGGTACGTTTTATTTAGGGATATTTCATTATATATGTGCCGATAGATTCATACCAATAAATCACTCTAAATGTATATATGTTCCAGTGTATGATGTGTGAGCATCCTACCCACTGTTAATCTGATGATATTAAGCCTGCTAGTAAGTATCTATAGATCTCGTGCACTGGTGTGTTTGTGTGTATTGTATGCCGGTGTCATATTTTAGAGCTTCCGGTCGTTTTAGTGTCCGTCGGACATTAAGGTTTAAATCTGAGAGTCTGACGGATACTAAGTTCTATGTTTCATTGTCCTAGGACTCTAGGACATTTTAAAATGGCGCGTCCCATAGGACTGTTGGTTATAAGTCGTTTTTGTCCGCCGGACACTACGGTTTAAGTGTCAGAGTCCGTCGGACGCTAAGGTTTAAATCTGAGCGTCCGACGGATACTAAGTTCAATGTTTCATTGTCCTAGGACTCCTGGTTTTAAATTGGAGAGCGTCCCATAGGACTGTTGGTTATAAGTCTTTTTTGTCCGCCGGACACTACGGTTTAAGTGTCAGAGTCCGGCGGACACTAAGGTTTAAATGTGAGAGTCCGACGGATACTAACTTTTATGTATCATTGTCATAAGGACTCCTGGTTTTGAATTGGAACGTCCTATAGGACTGTGTGTTATAGTTTGGTTAAATCTGAGAGTCCGACGGATGCCGACTAATATATTTCATTGTCCTGGGACTCGTGGTTTTAAAATGGAGTGTCCCATAGGAATTGTGTGATAAGTTGTTTTTGTCCGTTGGACACCAAGGTTTGAGTCGGAGAGTCCGGCGGATGCCGACTAATATATCTCATTGTCCTGGGACTCCTGGTTTTAAAATGGAGCGTACCATAGGACTGTGTGTGATAAGTTGTTTTTGTCCGTCGGACACTAAAGTTTCAGTCTGAGAGTCCGACGGTAACTAAGTTCTACGTATCATTGTCCAAGGACTCAAATCAAATCAAAATCAAACTTTATTTCTATTGCAACAAATAGCATACGTAAAATGAATTGGGTATTTGTCAGGACTCCCTGTACTCTCAGGACTTTGTCAGTACTCTCTGTTACCAACTGTTAGGATACGCATGACTAAATGGCTATTCCATTCACAGTGTGAGGAAAGTGAACAGAGGGCATGCTATTTCATCAGAGGTTACTGGGTTGAGAGAAGCACTATGGACAGCGTTCGAGATCTGACTTGCATTTGGAGGGTATCCATTTGAACAGATCTGGTCTCAGATAAGGTCCTTGCTTCCATCAACAGCTCCTACTTTGTAATATTGAAAAGCTGATTATACTTTGCACAATGAAGCATAGGCTCACATTGGTACTTTACATGCTTCATTGTGTTATTAAGTACACAGGACATAAAACAAACGGGTTACATTTTTTCTTATATGTTGTAATGATGTTTATATGACATCACAGACATTCTCAGTTCGGAAGCATTTGTAATCATTTCTGTGCATGTGCGTGCCCTTCGGGGTGTATATTAGCTTTGTTTGGATT
Source organism: Ophioderma brevispina (assembly GCA_023653785.1). Lineage (NCBI taxonomy): Eukaryota > Metazoa > Echinodermata > Ophiuroidea > Amphilepidida > Ophiodermatidae > Ophioderma > Ophioderma brevispina. The sequence goes on along the minus strand of JAMKCH010004375.1, from coordinate 45,833 downwards.
TGAATTCAGAGCTTATTATCAAATAAATGAAATAATGCTTTGTGGTGAAGGACGTCCAGGAAAATTGGTCTTTTTTTTTTTTTTTTTTTTTTTTTTTTTTTTTTTTTTTTTTTTTTTTTTTTTTTTTTTTTTTTTTTTTTTTTTAATTTGATATTTTTTGCAAAGGTGTGTTGGTAATTATCTAGTAAACCTGCGAATGACAATACTACAAATGTGTATTTATCGTTAAATAAGCAATTCCCGATTGTACTTAACGGCAGAGCTGGAAGTGTTAAGTTTATGTCCGTCCATGATGAAATAGTGCCACCTCCAGAAAATTACCTCTAATTTAACTTGCCTGAATCTGACGGAACAACTAATGGATGAGCGTAGACACGTACATGGCCCAATTTCCCGGTTATTCTAATTAAAAAATTCCTTCGTTTGCGACACATCATCAATGTCTACCATTTACATGTAGCCTATAGTTTACTAGCCATATGCAATACAACTGTGCAGAATCTCACATATGTAAATTAGGGGCGCTCTCGCCAGAAAATGTGCTGTTATTGCTCTCAAAATTGTTATCAATCATGATGCAATCATTCTATATCAGGTTAGCCTGATAATATAGCAACTTTACCACACGAGACCATCTAGCCAGTGGCATAACCAGGAGTGATCCCCCCCTTCCCGCCTGTAGACGTTAGTGATTTTCTGCACACGAGCCAATTTATAGAACAACATAGGCCTATCGTACTATAGACACATTTCTTCTTCCCCTAAAATACCCCCCCCACCCCAAAAAAAAAGCTGGTTAACGACGTGCCCGGCATCGAGTCTGTGCTTCGAAATATGGTTGGAAACACTTGACACGATTTTCGGAACTTTACCCGTCTCCCCCAACCCAAAGTTGAATGGGGGATCGTCATCACTCAGTCTTGCCCATTCCCCACATTGATTAATGGGGTCGGGGAAGGTTCGTTGAAGTGGAAGGTTGGGGTTTCAAATATGATAAGAAAGGGCTTATCAGTAGGCTCTCAACTCTAGCCCGGGTGAGCAGTGTAGTGAGTGTTCAAACGGGGGCGGTTTCCAAGATTGTAGGCTCACAATCTTGGATAATATTGATAATACAATGGCTCTTCAGTTCCCATACCAGATGAAAAAGACATCTGTGAAGTGTGTGGTCTTCTACATACCGAGCCAATAGCCCCCATTAATTTGCGGAGTCAATCAATTTGCTGTACATACATCCCCGTATCACTGTATTCAGTGCATAAACTGAGATGACATTTAATTCATTTTCTCGAGAACGTGCACATACTAGAAGTGAGAACTCACGTAGAACTGATTTCTCTAATTTTCGGAAACTTTTATTTCGGAAGAATTGTGTACATCCCAGGGGTGCGCCACCCTGGTCCTTATCCGAGCCTCTTTTTCGCTTTGGCCTCCTGGCCTATACATTTGGTCATATTGTCGGAATAAATCTTTGATTTTTTTCGCCGGAATACTCCAAGGCCATGACAAAACCAATCTGGTATGTTGTATTTAGGGATATTTATTCTATAGGTGCCGATTGGTTCATACCAATAAATCACTCTAAATGTATATATGTTTCCAGGTAGATTGTGTCATACTAACCCACTGTTAATCTGATGAGTATTAGGGCCTGGCTAGTAAGTATCTATAGATCTCGTGCCCTGGTGGTGTTTGTGTGGGGTGTAATCTTGTAGCCGGTGTCATATTTTAGAGCTTCCGGTCGTTTTAGAGTGTCCGTCGGACGTTAGGGTTTAAATCTGAGAGCGGAACGATACTAAGTTTCTATGTTCATTGTCCTAGGACTCTGACTAGACATTTTAAAATGGCGCGATCCCATAGAACTGTTGGTTAAGTCGGTGTTGTCCGCCGGACACTACGGTTAAGTGTCAGAGTCCCGTCGGACGCTAAGAAGGTTAACATCTGAGCGGCCGACGGATACCAAGTTCAATGTTTCATTATCATTCACACTGACACGGAAACAAGGATAAACAAAGCATAACCGAGTTGAGTGAGACGTGCAAGCTTTATACCGTCCTACAAAATGCTTTTGATTACCACCATGGTTAACTTCAGTGGTTAGCCACAATCCATACACTACTAGGCCAGGTTAGATCCACAGCCACTTTTCAAGAAATTCATAGGAATTTAACCTTCAGTGGTTAGCACATTCACACTGATAGGCAGGTTGGAAATCACAGCCCTTTTCACGCGATTTATCATATCAGATTAACTCCAGAGGGTAGCACAAACACACTGCTAGCGGCTAGAAAAACCACTGCCACTTTTCAATCACGAATTTTATCATATCAGATTATTTCTTAACATACATATCAAAATACAATACAGAGGGTAGCCAAAACCACTTGTCTTGTTGGAAGGGTAGAACACATCCCACGACCATTACTTGTATATGAATTAAGCAAACACACACACCACAATTGCACACCTTGTTGTCACAATGGGAGACCATTTAAACTCATACACATACTGAGGCATAATCTAATTATTAATTTTGCACACACACACTACGTCATAGTGGGGAGTCCAATTAGCATACCAGTAAACATTAATATACTATTCATTTGCAACATACTTATTTATTAATGCTCAGATGGGGAAATCCTAGCCACATCTATAGACGCGGGAGTACACCACAGCATCCCTTAGTTATCAAATGTAAACAACGAATTTGAAGAGTTAAAGTTATATATAATCAAAGGAGGGTATAAAACTTCCCACCAATTTGCCACTTACACATAAACCACAAGAAACGAATGAAAAACTCACACCTCAAAAAAAAAAAACGCCTTAAGGGGGAGGTGGTGGGATTTTTTTAAAGCATACACGGAGAAAGCATTTTGCATGGACGTCACTCGCAGCATAAATACCCAACTCGAATAGCGGCGGAAAGTGGTAAACAAAAAGCCCCATCTTGCATAGCGAGGCCAACACATAGCAACCGGCACCATGATTATGCACCAACCTGGCAACCCTTCCTTATGCCCGAGAATAATCTAATGAGTCTGTCTAGACTTCGGCTGCAGAATCAATTGTCATTTGTCCCTAGGCTCCTGGTTTTAAATGGGAGCGTCCCTAGGAATGTTGTTATAAGTCGTTTTTTGTCGCCGACACCTAGGGTTTAAGTGTCAGAGTCCGGCGGACACTAAGGTGTTAAATAAATGTGAGCGTCCGCGGATACTAACTTTTATGTATCATTGTCATAAGGACTCTGGTTTTTTGAAATTGGAACGTCCTATAGGACTGTTGTTTATAATTTGGTAATCTGAAGTCCGACGGTCACTAAGTTCTATGTTTCGTTGTCCAAGGACTCATGGTTTTAAAATGGAGTGGCCCATAGAATTGTGTGATAAGTTGTTTTTGTCCGTTGGACACCAAAGGTTTTGAAGTCGGAGATCGGCTGAAGCCGACTAATATATCTCATTGTCCTGGGACTCCAGGTTTTAATGGAGCGTACCATAGGACTGTGTGTGATAGTTGTTTTTTGGGTCCGCGGACACTAAAGTTTCAGTCTGATAGGTCCCGACTGTATACGTTCTACGAATCATTGTCCAAGGACTCAATCAATCAAAATCCAACTTTATTTCTTTCAAACAATCGCATACGTAAAATGAATTGGGGTAAATTTGTCATGACTCCCCTGTACTCTCAGGACTTTGTCAGTACTCCTCTGTTACCACTGTTTTAGGACAACGCAGACTAAAGGCTATTCCCTTCACATTGTGAGAAAGTGGAACAGAGGGGCATGCTATTTCCATCAGAGGTTGAACTGGGTTGAGAGAAGGCACTATGGGAACACAGCGTTTGTGTTGTCGAGATCTGAACTTGCATTTGGAGGATGTATGCCATTTTGAACAGTCTGGTCTCAGATAAGGTATTCTCACATTGGGTCACCACCAGAACGCTTTGTAACGTGGTGTGGTTACCCAGGCTCCATGTAACATGTACCCCCCCCAGGTCCTGGCTTCCATCAACAGCCCTACTTTTGTAATATTGAAAAGCTGATTATACTTTGCAAATAAAGGCATAGCTCACATTGGTACTGTTACATGCTTTATTATGTTATTAAGTAGGCAAACAGGACATAAAACAAACGGTTTCCATTTTTTTTGTTATATGTTGTTAAATGATGTTTATATGACTACAGACATTCTCAGTTCGGAAGCATTTGTAATCATTTCTGTGCATGTGCGTGCCCTTCGGGGTGTATATTAGCTTTGTTTGGATTTGAATTCAGAGCTTATTATCAAATAAATGAAATAATGCTTTGTGGTGAAGGACGTCCAGGAAAATTGGTCTTTTTTTTTTTTTTTTTTTTTTTTTTTTTTTTTTTTTTTTTTTTTTTTTTTTTTTTTTTTTTTTTTTTTTTTTTAATTTGATATTTTTGCAAAGGTGTGTTGGTAATTATCTAGTAAACCTGCGAATGACAATACTACAAATGTGTATTTATCGTTAAATAAGCAATTCCCGATTGTACTTAACGGCAGAGCTGGAAGTGTTAAGTTTATGTCCGTCCATGATGAAATAGTGCCACCTCCAGAAAATTACCTCTAATTTAACTTGCCTGAATCTGACGGAACAACTAATGGATGAGCGTAGACACGTACATGGCCCAATTTCCCGGTTATTCTAATTAAAAAATTCCTTCGTTTGCGACACATCATCAATGTCTACCATTTACATGTAGCCTATAGTTTACTAGCCAAATATCAATACAACTGTGCAGAAATCTCAAAATATTTGGAAAATTGGGGGCGCTCTTCCAGAAAATGTGCTGTTATTGCTTTAAATTGTTATCAATCATGATGCAATCATTCTACATGTAGGCCTGATAAGATAGCAGACTTTACATGCCATCTAGCCAGTGGCATAACCAGGAGTGATCCCCCTTCCCCTGTAGAATTAGTGATTTTCTGCACACGAGCCAATTTATAGAACAACATAGGCCTATACTGTACTATAGACAAACTTTATGTTCCCCTAAAAATACCCCCCCCCCCGAAAAAAAAAGCTGGTTACGTCACTGCATCTAGAATCTTCGAAATAATTGTTGGAACACTTTGAACGATTTTCGGAAAACTGTTCCCCGTCTCCCCCAACCAAAGTTGAATGGGGTATCGTCATCAGCAGTCTTGCCAATTCCCCAACATTGATTAATGGGGTCGGGGAAGGTTAAGTTGAAGTGGAAGGTTGGGGTTTCCAAATGAGTGATAAGAGGGGCTTTGTAGGCTCTCAACTCTAGCCCGGGTGAGCAGTGTAGTGAGTGTTCAAACGAATTTTTGTTTTCCAAGATTGTAGCTCACAATTAGTTTTTGATTATTGTTTTGGAGTTTTGCATGTTGATAAGTGGAACTTGTGGTGTCAGCAAATGAATAAAATATGTATGTGAACAGACAATGATTGTCATCTTACGTGCGTCATTTGTCTAACCACTCAAAAGACTGTCATGACATCAACAAAGGTCTACTTGTATTTCACTACAATGCAATGCAGTACAGTGAAAATGGACTCAACACAAAGCAATTTCAACTGTGTTGCTGCTGCGTTGAGTCAGAGATGGTTTCCAGCCATTTTCACTGCACTATATTGCCATGAAGTATGAATGGACATTCAGTCTCTTTGGAATAAGTATTGAACTCTAAAGCGGAAAGTAAATAAATAATTTTTTTACACAGTGAAGAAGAATTACACAGGCTTGTTCAAAAATATGTTGTTGTGTTCTTTAATTGATATGAGTCATGGCATTTGCATACACTTACCACCAGTTGGTGCTGAAATCATGACATGCAAGAGAATTTTTGGGGATCACATGATCTTATTGAAGTGAAATTTCCCAAACAGGTGCATTGTGGGATGGACTCATACAACCTCTAGGCGTACAGAAACAATCACTTGCAAACACTTCTCCACAACTCATTTGTATCCACAAAGTGCATCCTAATAACTCTGCAAACACTTGCAAAATCAAGTGTGGACCCATAAACACCAATTGACAAATGTACATGCCACATCCGATAACACTTACAAAGCAAACTCTTTCGCAGTGAGCAAGCGTTCCTCCACACTTTGCCTTGCTCTTGCCTAGCCGGGGGAGGGTACTCAGATTTGGTTTGCGTCGGGGATGGGCAGCTGAGGAGTCGCACCCCCTACACTCATTCTAAGGGTCATTGGTAGAAAAGGACCCATTTTTAAGGGTATATACCCCTTTTCAATTTCTGGGGCTCGCCATGCAAGCCCCCCCCCCCAAAAAAAAATTCCATTTCGGGATTAATTCAGTGCTCCGCCAACATTAAATTGGCACCATTAACATGCACATGGGTAAGCAACAATACAGAATCAAACGACAGATCCCGCCAGGTGTTTTTTTGTTGATTGGTGCGGCCAAGGATTCGGGTCAATCAAATCTTCGATGACCTTGTAATTTTCGGAATACGAGTTTATATATCTAAAAGACAATTTTGTGTTTGTAACAAAATACTAGCACTTAATTATTATATAAAAGAGAATTTTAACTCAGGAACTGGCAATACATTACAATGGTATGCGTTCCCGACATACATATCCAAAATACCATCGTACTTCAAATGTCACGGTGTTTGTGTGCCATGTACTAATCTATCCATACTGGTCGCAAAGCCCATCCATCCCCCCCCCCCCCCGCTTGACTATAAACCCCGAGCCTCTCTCACGCACAGTTTTTGACTGCGCACGATTAAAGTTGGATATTTTAACACTTAAGGGTATAAGGGGGTCATGTGGGGGACCCAACATTTTGTTTTTCGTGCGCCATTTTTTGAAGCAAAAGAAAAAAATAAACCAATTAAAATAATCATTTGCGCATATTTGGGTGGAAACTTCAAAATCGGCCATGGCTTTTGATGCTATTAGCATAATTAAGTATTTTGGTGGCTGCTATTCAAAACTTTTTTTTGGCCCCTAAAATCGTCCCCGAGTAACTTTTAACCAATTTTATTTCAGCAATGTCAATGTATTTATATGCTCTCCTATTATGAGCCAAATATAATGGAAAAAGTCCTTTTGGGAAGTGAAATTTTTTTTTCATTTTTGGGGTGGGAGAATTGGGTGCTAGTTTTTCAAAAATCGGTTTGGGACCGCCATTTTGAATGTCGGTAAGACCTGATTTTCATTTTTTCCTGTTATTGGGTCGTGTTGATGACTCATCAATGACCAGAGTTTTTTGTAAATATTTCAAATTTCCACCGCCAAAATGGTTTTTCAGAGGGGGTCCATTCCCCCCCCCCACCCACCCATACACTTACGGAGTAACACAACCACCTTATCACTTAAGTGTTAATTTAATTTATTTATTTTTCTAGTTTTTTTTTTTTATGTTTTTTGCTTTTTTGAATTTTTCAAAATTGCTTTGAATATCTTGATTAATTTACAGAGCGTCACACAGTGTTAGAGAAGGTGTTCAATGAGACAACTCATGACACCCGAGTTTCCACATTATGGCAGCCAGAGCAGAGTTATCTATTAGAAAGCTCGAGGTGGAATTTGTCTTCTGAGTCCAACACCAGCTTTAACAGAAGCAACACCCTCAATTTCTCCGGTTGTACGTCAGGAACAACATGAGACAAATGCATTGATATACCGAAACATGCTACTTCCTGCATGGCCGCAACGATATGACCTCGAATTCACGACCGATGACCCCAGTTGGGTATTGTAGTCTCAACGTCAGTATTTTCGTTCTGTTTTCTGTGGAAGTAACTTCCCTTTGGGAACGTCGACATATAGACAAAGCTTACATCCCGCCAGCTGGTAATGACCAATTACATTTTTAATAAACATTTTACGTCTGGAAAGTCAATCATAGTGGTTGATTTCGTAGACATCAGAATTTACTCTATGACCTTATAAACACTTCAGTGACCAAGGTGTTTTCACTCCCGTTGGTTGCCCAAGGGGGGGGGGGGTTCCATGGGACCCCTATAAGGAAACACTGTCCCGAGGGAATTTTTTGCACAAAATTTATAACCACATGTGAAGATCATAATGCAACCCCAATCAGCAATACAAAATGAGATTTGTTATTTTGGGTGCAAATTAGGGGCAAAACTTGTTTTCAAAACACGCGAAATTGGTCAAAAAGACGGAACATCAAACATTTGTGAAAACTATTTTATTTGATAGCTAGTTCTAGAAGACCAAATTACTTATCTTAAACAACCAGCAGTTTAGGGAACCTGTATTTTAGGTGTTGCAAAATTTTCCCATAGAGTTTTTTAACATTAACGGTTTGGACGACAGATGAAATTGTTTGTTTTCAGCACATAAAGGGTTAATTATTTTTTATTGTTACTAATAATATTGGTTTACTTACATGTATGTGTGAATTATATCAGCACAAAAAATTTGCTTTGGTTCTCGGTTTTCTTATTCGTATTTTAAAATTATTCCAATTGACTCCGTTAGTGCCGCAGGGGGGGGGTTTCCATGGGACCCCACTAATTAACTCTTAACGGCTTGGCGATTTTAATTATTTTGTATGAAAAGAAGCGCATTTAAAAGTCAGACATTACAAAAAATTTGTGCAAAAATCCCACGCGTAAAGCTTCTTCTTCTTATCGTGCCCAAACACTGTGGTTCTCAAATATGAATCCATCCAGAGATGGGTACACGTCTGGCTGCTTCACTGCATTCGCCACAGGTCCTTGTTTGTGCATTGTTGCTTCCAGCAGTGGGCAGACCAGAGGTGTTCCCTTGCTGTTGGGATGGGGCTGTTTCACAACACGGTATTATCGGTCTGCTTGCAGATAGCCCACTTCTGCAAGGAAACCTATATCGGCCAGTTCTGGTTCTCATCTATTGAGGCATCGCCATTCAGCCTAGGATCAGCTCCAGTGTGAGATGGCTCACCAGGTTCAATACCGATAGATGTTCCTACTACTTGGTGATTGCAAGTCCTTCTCTCTACAATGCGACTCTCTTAACTCCTAGAGACTGTTTCAAGAGGTTGACTTTGCTTGTAAGAAACTCTCTCTAGATTTAGAAGTAAGGCGGTTGCAGCAGGTATCTGTCCAGACATTAGGGGTGCTTCACCTTGGATACTTGGCAGCTCGCCCCCTCTTGCATGCTCGCACGCTACGACGGGATGTCTGGTGGAGCAATGCCTGCTAGGATATACAGTTTTTTCCGTTGGTGTTTGACAGAGGCATCCTGTGATAACCGGCAGTAGGCATTTAACGCTGGATCAAGCTTCTCGGCAATGGGTTGATCTTTCCCATCAGGGCAGACTACTCTGGTCCCAGTAGTGCACAAGGGCAAAGTGCCGTCGCTCATTAGGTAAGTGGGCGAGCACCCCATCTGGTGCCAGTGATTTGTTCAAGATGTTATTGCGTGAACATAATTTACTCTTCGTTTTCTCACTGTGGGGTGCTATCGAGAGAGTGCGTCCAAGTGTACTCCTAGTTAGACAGGGTTATCACAGTGCTTCCAGGGGAGTTCCAGACCGGGTAACTTTAAGGCTGACGTTTGGCTACACGGTTGCGTAAGATGGAAAGCACACAACCGTGTCTTAGTGGTATTTGCACGATAAGTGGTTTTCTCATAATAAGGAGTGAGTTTCATCCAAAGCTTGGAGAGTCTCTCTTCAACAACTGTGGATCGGCCTCTTGTTCGCTAATTCCAATTTCGTCTGCATAAATAAACGACAGGTTCCTGCACTCCTAGGTTGTCGTTGGTATATATGTTGAAGCATGAAGGTGCAAGCACACTCCTTTGTGGTAGACCATTCTTGAGCCTACGTGCCATCGGCTCTTCTTCTTCGCTCCTAGCTGAACCAAAGAACTCCTGTTATTATGGCCATCATACACGATAAGCTTCAGTCAAGCGGATGTCCTTGGTAATTTCCAAGAGCTTATGGAGTAGGCATCCCTGTGATTAACAGTGTCGTATGCTTCTGAGAGTCCGACAACACAACTCCGGTTACCATCCCTTCTCGAAACCATCCTCAATGTGTTGAGTTTAGGTTGAGTACTCTTGGCTTGTTGTTGATTTGCCCCTGGCCGGAAACCGCTTGTTCGGTATGAGTGTTCGTCTATCAACAGTGCGATAACATTGAGCAGGATGCGTTCAAAGAGCTTGTACGCATGGCTGAGGAGTGATATAGGTTCTGTAGTCTGGGATTGGTATGGATCTTTCCATCTTTAGGAGTGCCATAACATGTGCTTTCCTCCAGATCTTTGGTACCTGTGGGAAATAGCAGCAATTGTAGAGCTCAAGCGCCATTCCTTTGGTACTGGGCCAAGATTTTTAGTTGCTCAGTAAGAAGTGTCAAGCCTACTGCTTTTTCCTGGTTGCAGTTTTAGCAATACCGGATTCAATTCGTCCATGTTTTCAGGGCGAGTAAAAAAACCATGGTCACCACTATCCTCTTATGGTCTATTTGATCTTCTTGTCTTGTGGGTTTCTGCTGCACGTGCCATTAAAAGCGGTTGGTGGGCAACTTGGTTGGGTGTAACTTTGTTGGCTGCTATGGAGGTTCTGTTGGATCCCCTCAAAGCTTTTGGATGGTGGTCCATGCTTTCTTGCTGTTATGGGTCATATCGTGGATCAATTAAATGTTGGCCAGGTTTGATCTTTTCTGGGAGATCCTCTCCGAACTTTCCTCACCTTTTACAGTTGTTTCAGTCCGAAAAAGATCAGCTTCAACATGGTGATATACCGTGATATTCTGTGCACATCCTTGAAGGCCTGGTAATATATTTCCGTCCTACCGCCTCTGGGTATGAACCTCCGTGCAAGTCTTGTTCACCTAGTTGGGCAAATTTGTCCCATAGTGATGGGGTTTTGGAGCATCCTCTTCACGTTCTGGATCCGGTCCTCAGTGAATCCTTGCCAGTCTGCTATTCTTGAAGTTAAAGCGGCGCTTAAGGCACTTTGTTTGGTCTTACAAACTACTGCAGCGTTGACTTGGATACCGATTGGGTCGAGTTGAGTTTTGTGGAACAGGATCCAGAAAAATCTTGCTACAAAGGTTTGAGATAGCATATTTTGTCAAACATATCTAGATCTGGGTTATAACCTCTCTCTTCCAGCGTGCACTAGAATGATGGTGGCAGCTTAGAGTCGTGAAGGAGACGTAGACGCGTAAAGCGGCCAGCGCGAAAACAAATTTTGGGGGTCCCTAGGAACCCCCCCCCCTTGGTCACTTAAGTGTTAAAGCGGAGGCAACGGCCGAGCGGGGGTCGAACCTGCAACCTTACGATTAAGATTCCGATGCTTTGACCATTGCACCACATGGTCCTATCTCTGTCTTTTGAATCCACCGGTAGACGATTATACAAAAAACAGTAATAGCGATGGCCTTGCTAGCTAGATGGAAACGTAACATGTGACTGGGATTGTGATGTCATTCTAAATTGTGTAAACTTTAAATTAATGACTTTGTAACAAGTCTACTACAGCGTGGGTTTTACCCAGTGATCTGTTAACCTGTTGAAATGCAAGAAAAACAGCAGCGTTGATTTCCTATGCCTGCCCATTTGACCTATTTTTTTATTGGTTGGAGATGTTTTTTTAAAAAACAAAATAAAATTAAAATAAAAATCTGATTTTTTTTAATTTTAAATCAGATTTGATTTGTTTAAATCGATGTTTATTTGTTGAAATCGTGATATGGTGAAATTTTCTTCCAAGGGTGCTTCATTTCTGATACAGATATCTTATTAAATACTACCTTAAAGGGATAAGTAGTGATAATTCAAGAAAATAAAAAAATGTGCAAATGCATTTTTAGCTTTAAAAATCAAAGATATGTATGTACAATTCCATGTAACTACTTTAATGTAGGAACAAAAACACCAAATAGTGTAAAAAATAGGTATTTGATGAATTTGTCTTCTAGATTCTGTTTCATTTTACTTTACAGGTTGTCAAATATTACAAATACTTTCTTCAAGTAGTTTAAGCTTATGTAAGTCCAAATTGAATTGATTCGCATCATGCTTTCTGTTTCATTAATTTCCTTCAAGTTACCAGGTTTGATGATGATATTATCTGTTATCGTGGTTATTTATCGAATCTATAAGTATATCATCAGTGCCAGTGATATTTAATCTCATTAGCTCTAAAGCGCAATGCTATGATATATAATTATGTGTCCTTCAATATTTTTAAATATTTTTAATTTCATTTCAAAATATCCCCGAAAAAAATATTATTTTCGTCATAGAAGAGCAAAAGAAGAGCCACATTCGGGTCCATATTTGTATATAACTTCAATTTGAAAAGTGTAATTGCAAACAAGGCTTGTGAAAATGACCTTAGATAGAAAAGGGGAGTTCAATCCGCACAAAAAATACAAATAAATACCGGATTGCATAAAAAAGCAAGTAAAATAAAGATGCAGATGTTTTTTTATACATATTTCACAAAATACATAAAGCTATCTACAGAATATCGCATTTGATTGACAATATCCAAATTACTCTCACTCTCTATTCCTAAGGAACGGCACGATTTAAGAGAAAACGCAATCTTTTTGGCATCTATCACCAGAATTAATCACCTAATCAAGTAAAACATAATGGTATACAATCATTAACATAATCTATCTCAGCCATTTTCAGTTCACTGCAGGGCGAAGCCCTCCTCAAGCTTGTGCCGCGTGGACCTGTCCTGTGCTGCTCTCATCCATGTCATGCCTACAAAACTCACAATTTCATCTCTCCATCTTGTTTTTTGCCTACTAACTTTGGTCTGCTCTCTTATCCATCTGCACGTCTTCCTATCTCTTTTGGTGATACCTAGCATACATCTTTCCATACTTCTTTGTGTGGTTTGAGTTTCTGCTCGATGTTTTTAGTGACAGCCCATGTCTCCGCTCCATAGATCATTGCGGGTATGACGCATTGATTGAACACCTTGCGCTTATGACATATTGGCAACTTACTCTTCATGGTGTTATTCAACTTTCCAAATGCACACCATATCCAGCTTGGATTCTTCGTTTTACTTCTTCCAGATGGTTGTATTCCATTTTCACCAGTTGTCCTAGGTATATATATTTGTCAGTTGTTGTGATTGCATCATTGTTGATTTTTGTGGTGTACATGTGGTGCAGTGGATCAGCGCTCGCCTCATAAGCATAAGGTTGTGAGTTCGAGCCCCGCTGTCGCCAATGTGTTGTGCACTTGGGCAAGGCACTTACCTCGCTTGCCTCTCTCCACCCAGGAGTATAAATGGGTACCGGCATATGCTGGGAATGCAAAACAGACTCGCTGTGCGGGAGGAGTGGCGAACCCCCCACAGCAACATCATAATTATGAGGGAGTCTGGCCCAAACGCTAATGACAGAGAGATGGGCACTCCGCCTGCGGGCGCACCATTTTTTGGTGTCATAAGGTGGTCAGTTGTTGAGAAACCGCTTCTGACGCCAGTTTGTTCCCGCGGTTGGTTTAAATCTAGGATTGTTGTGATGCGACTAGTTAAGACACGCTTATATACGTGTGACAGGAGGCTGATGGGCGTTTCTGACGGAGGTCCGTAATATCTCCTTTCTTGTGCAGTAGAATGATGATGGCATTATTCCAACTAACTGGAATCTCCTGCAATCTGATACACTGGGTGAAAGGATGTGCTAGTTCTTTACAAATTGGGTCTCCTCCTTCTTTGAGGAACATTACTTCATCTTCATCTGGTGCCTTTCCTCTTTTCATTCCTTTCAGTGCTTTCCTGATTTCATCGCTTGATATGTCTTGTATCATCTTCATATTAACATATAACAAAACGAATTGTACCACCAAAGAAAACTCTTTAAATAGATGTCAGCATATAGCGCAAAGTGCTTTCCATTTCTTCCGCTGTCATTACGTGTCAGCTGCCATACAAATGTCCAAGGCTGTTTAAAATCTTTGACATTTTTAAAGTTGATGTTTTAAAAACCCCACCAAAGTTTCATCACCTAAAAAAATTTTCGAAGGTGATGTTTTAAAAAACCTCACCGAATTTCATCACCTTGCAAATTTCGAAGGTGATGTTTTAAAAAACCTCACCGAATTTCATCGCCTAGAAATTTTTGACGATGAACTTTTAAAAACTTCACACCGAATTTCATCACCTAGAACATTTCAAAGGTGATGTTTTGACACTTCAGTGCCTAAGGGGGGAGTTCTATAGTACCCAAGATTTGTTAGTCGTCGATTTCCCACTCGCGAAAAATATTTTCGAACTCTATTTTTTTGTAATTGTGTTACTTGTCGATGCGCTTCTTTTCATAAAATAAATTACTAAAATTTCTCGCCCGTTAATGAGATAATTAGTTTGGGTCCCTAGGAACCCCCCCCCCCGGCAGCAACGGGAGTGTGATTTTAAAAATAAAAATTAGCAAACCCTGTTGCCAGAAATATTTTTCTGCTTATGTATGTTCATATGTATGAAACTAAATTAATTACACAATCAGAAAAAATAATTAACCCTTTATGTGCTGAAAAGAAACGATTCCATCATCGAGCGACTGCGCACCATTGCTGTACAAACCTATGTTAAATACGACTGCCCGCACAAAAATACAAGAATGTACAAAATGGTAATGTTTGTGTTAAATATAATGTAAATTCGTCCTTCTAGAGCAGATATTAACATCAAAATGATTTGCATTGTGTATGCTGTGGAAGCAGGGTTGCGGAAACATGTTACTTTTTGACCGATTTTGACGCATTTCGAAAACAATGATTTGCCCTAATTTCCAGACGATAAACAGGAAAGCGTTTATATTGCACTTTGGCATTGTCTTATGCCCCCCCTCAAAGATGTTATGTTTCCATGAGTTTTATATTGAAAATTTCCTCGGCGAACGGGTTTATTAGTGGGGGTTCCATGGAAACCCCCACCCCCCTTCATTAGAATTTCATATGTGAGTGAAAACACCTGTTTTGGTGTAAAACCTCACCAATTTCAAGACCTAGACAATTTCGAAGGTGATGTTTTAAAAATTCACCGAATTTCATCACCTAGAAAATTTCGATGGTGATGTTTTAAAACCTAGAATTTTGATACGGACAAGGATAACAGGGAGGCATACCAAGTCGGAAGTAATCTAAGCAAAATGAATGAAAGAAGAAAAATAAATGCGTCTGACAAACAATTAGGTCATAAAGCTTTTTTCTCGATAAGCAGATATTTTTTTATTTCACATATAAGACTTTAAATTACAGGGAAATTACATGTAATAATCAAATTCACGAATTTCATTACATACTCAGAGCGCAAGATGAAAAAACTACATTCTAGTTGTTTAAATCAAGAATTGAATACAAAATTTCAGAATTCAGGATCCAAGAATAATGGATAACAGATTCTAAAAACCCGTCCACATCAAATGCTATCGAGTAAACCATGCGATGTGGCAGGAGATATGGTCCCCGGGCTCACAGTCGGGAACAATGTGAACAATAGGGCAATCGAGGCAGTTGACTCTTCGAACATTAGTTACGCTTGATTCCGTGTCGTCTATGAAAGCACGAATGATACCTGCCGGACTATGATTAATTTTCACCCCGGTGTAAAGAAACTGAGTGTCCCCCATGAGAGAGTATCCTAACTACCAAAGAACATGTAGAATAAACCGTTACCTTGTAAACGAGGCCATTCGGGTAACATGCGAAACAAAATGATGCATACAGACGCTCAATGGAGACACACAATAGACAGTGGGTGGTTTAAGCAATCCGGTCACAAGGACACTGTATTATACGACACCGGGATATTCACTCTTCGAGGGAACCACGATGACCTTGACCCCAAGGGACTTGGCAAAGATGGACCACCAATCTCGGTGCAGTTTCATATAGAAGTCCCAAGGCTGGGTATTTGCCCATTTATTCCGTAAAGCTCTACTGCACAACATTCATACAGCGCATGACGGAATCAATTGTAATACCTAATTTTCCACCTTCGGGCTTCTATATGAAAGTCTCCCCCCAAATCTCGCGAGGGATGTCACAATACATCAAAAAGAGTGCGAAGCACATAACCGGACAGACAAAATTACAATTCAAGTTTAGTACGAGAGAGAAGAGCGGGGCATACTCCACTCATCTTCGTCACCCAGCACAAAACCTAATGGGAATCTGGACATCTTAAAAGCAAAAACACCGCAGATGTAGAAAAAAATATGGCGCCAATGGCAAAAAACCTCATATTAGGCAAAATGCATGTTAAAAATTAAGGAGACACAAAAATGAACGATGTTGAAGCCGTTCATTATACGCACAAAGGGAAGTCTTCTGGAGTTTTAAAGATGCAGAGGCGAAATCTTTTGAAGGACTGCGTTCAGTGTGTGGGTCTGCTTAATTTAGGTGGCCAAAATAAAACATAATGAGGTTTTAGTATTGGGCACACTTTTTCCATCGAAGATGGTATAAGTCTGAGTGGATAAATAGCCACAACATTGATAGTATCCTAGCATATGATGCAGCAAGCAAATGATTGGCTGAAGGGTATGAAGTCATGCACAGAGTTGGTGGTTGTCTCATGTAGCAGTACAAGGCCTCTGTTCCCATTATTTTAAGAATTAAGTGACACGGTATAGGCCTATAGGAAATTCTTTTAAATTTTATAAGCAGTAGACAACAAACTTTTGATTGGATGACAGCCCACCCATTACAGTGGATAACTTCCAATTCATTGGCACGTAATGTATGATCTGACCTGGTCTTGAGAGTACCATTATGTGTACAAGCCCAGATAACATAAACGTTGATTAAAAACCTGTTTCCTGTAAGTTTTAGTTTTTAATATCGATGTAAAGGTACATGGCCCGATCGTTAATGCCTCGTCCCCAAGGAAGCAGATTTTACCGGAAAGTGGTCAACATTTTGGTATCGAAGAAAGCTACTATTTTTCTCATTTACCCTGTGATTCTTAGGGCAAAAAGAATATTTGGTTTGGAAGTTATGAGCGAAAAATGTGCCCCAAATTTGGTCGGACCAATAATTAAAAATTTACACAGTTACTCTATGGGCTTACAAAATCACGTTTTTAGATCTACAGACATTAAAACGGATTGAATATCGGCGCGAAACTTTACAGATGGGCTTTTGTGGTGAAGTCCAATTCGTTCAAGATTAAAACTTCACATCCTTAAAATGGGCCATCCCCTTTAAAATATTAATCTCTATTTGATTGATAAGCTACCCACAATGTTCACCAATTGTGAACAGTCATAACAAGGGATTGTAGGATTATGGAATCTGTGACAAC
Source organism: Ophioderma brevispina (assembly GCA_023653785.1). Classification (NCBI taxonomy): domain Eukaryota; kingdom Metazoa; phylum Echinodermata; class Ophiuroidea; order Amphilepidida; family Ophiodermatidae; genus Ophioderma; species Ophioderma brevispina. The sequence goes on along the minus strand of JAMKCH010004375.1, from coordinate 28,568 downwards.
TGTAGTTGACCGAAATATTTGTTCAATTACTCTTTTTTTTCTTACCAAGAAATACCCAGCTCAGACGCATAATTAAACAACATGAAATACTAACAACTTTCAGGGATTATTTGTGAAGAATGATGAAGAGGGGGTGACATGCTTATTCTTGGGAAATTGAGGCAAATTGACCAAAGTACAGATAGAAGTTGCATGGGCATTGCCAAACCCAGGGGTATTAGGGGACAGGGAATGCAAAAAGGCGTCTTCATGTCATTCCTTGCATTATCTGGCAAAAATTCCAAGGATAAAAAACACAAAAAGTAAACCATATAAAGTTTCCATTGCGGTCCTTAGAAAACAACATAGCCAAATATAAATAAAACATAATTCGGATTGAACATGAATTTGAAATAACTTAATAATTATAGTAAAACGGACCCCAATCACACCTTAACGACTTACTGACCAGCCGTAATATCAAAAGAAACCCAAACCATACATATTGCACATATATAAATTTCTAGAAATTGCTCAAATATGAATACTGTACAAGTGGAAATTTTCACGTAAAGACATTTTCGCTAATTCACAGTCCTGCCAAAAGCGGGGAAACCTAATTCCACGGCACCGACACCAACGCAACACAAATCCAAGTCTTTACTTTCATTTCCCAGCCGAAACTTCACGCAATAAAACTCGCGGAAAATCTCCACCTATACGAAAGAAACCTCAGTAATTGAAAAACTTAACAGTAAGATCTTTAAAAAACTAACTTACAAAACAGGAATCCTCAAGATTTTGAATTGGTGAGCAAATGTGATGTTTACCCTCTTTTTAAAGAGAGGTTTAGATGACACTTGTTGAAAATGAAGGGAGCTTCCAGTTCTTTTTTTTAATGCTGAGAATTAAAAGATTTATGACCATGTGACCCATAATGGTTGAAGAGAGACATTTATAGACCTGGGGTTATGATGTGCTATTATTGGTTTAGTGATGGCCATCTTCGAGTATCTGGGGCTATCATCATGCATATCGAAAAATATGAGAAATTAAATCTGAGAAACTCTGAGCTCAACAGGTAACCAGTTCAGATTACAGAAATCCCGAGGCTCCACACATGAAGCACGGGGGGAAATCCCAGTACCACTTCTAAAATCTTATTTTGTGCTGTCTGTAGTATAGCCTTAAGATTTTTATTAAGGACCAGAATAAGATCGTTCCCCATAGCGTAATGACATGTATTAGGGAGCAGTAACCCAAAAGTTTGTTGGTATGGAATATGAGAAATTGACTCTTTCTATTCAAAAACTTAAGCCGAGTGTGAACTTTTTGATATTACGAGAAGTGATTTCACCTGCTAACGACTGGTCTAAATTCATACAAGCCATTTTAATAGCTGTACTGGGAGCAACTAATTGTTCCATTACATGTTGAATTCAGATCCGAGTTTCTTAGCTTCGAATAGGAAACAAACAGGATCGACTTCAGTTTTCCCGAGATGGAGAGAGAGTGTGTTATCAGTAAGCCATTCACTTACTGAAGTGGTTCAAAACTGAGTTTTCCTGGATGAAGCCTACCTCTTGTATGTGAAACCATCAAAAGCTGAATCGTCAGACATAAAGCAAAAATTTACACCCTACGGCAGCTTCCTGTCGTGACATAGACCAAGAAAAGCAGCGGACCTAAGATGGACCCTGCAGAACCCCACAGGTGATTTGGCGTGGGGTGGATAAAGTACCGTCTATGTCAACCACTTGGGATTGAAGTGAGATATGAACAAACCATTAACCGCATTGTCGGACAAACCCATCGCTCTCAAATTACCCAGCAAAATTTTATGATCCACAGTGTCGAACGCTCTTTGAAGATTTAATACAACAAACAGTAAAATTACCTTTATCTCATTATTCCTAATGTAGTCCGAAGGTGAATCAAGCAGAGTAGGTGAAGACGCTGGTATGAAAAGACTGAAAATCATAAAGAAGGACTATTTTAGGATCCTTGAAGTTGATTGTAAATGATACGTTCCATAATTTTAGAAAACAACACTGAGTTAGAAAACAGCATAATACCCGGCTTTGGTTTAGATTTTTCGTGTAGATGGGCACCACTCGAGAACTTTTCAAATCGCGCGGAATAGGACCAGACAAAATCGACAGATTAATAATAGAGTGAGTGGGGATACATATAGGGCGATGCCTCTTTCAAGAATTTAGCAGCAATGATCAATGCAGTGGATTTATTTGTGTTTTGACTTTATAGGAGTTTAAGGGACCTCATCTCTCAAATTCAGTAATAAAACTAAAATATTATTAGTAATCTATTTGTCTTGTAGAAATCTTCAAAGAACTCTCGCCATATTGGCCAGATGACCGCGAATTGATGATAACCAGAGTGGACAGCAACAGTAGTAAAAAAAATGATTGAAGTGCTCACCGGCAACACCGGATTTCAAAGCAAATAGTTAAGCAAATCATTAATTCTTCAAGCCAATTTTGCTTGTTCTTCTTCGATTTTCAAGCCACCCAAATCCTTAAGGAAAATAGGTAATGATTATGATATTGGAAATTGGTATGGATGGAAAGCTTTAAGTAACAGTAGATTTAAATATAAGATCCAAAAATAAAGTTGAAAATTGTCCACATTTGTGCGTATTTTGCCCTTTTAATTTTCCGCCCAATAGATTACTCGAAACGATTCCGAAAAATCAACATCGCAGGCAAATGGTGACGTCAAAGTGATGACCATCCATAATTTACGTCGTTGTAACAATCATATCGCAGTGTTGCCACTTAAAATAATTAAAACACAACCCGAAATGATTGAAACAAAATATGTATTCGTAACTATTCTAAGGTATTTTACTTTCAAATCATCAATATTACCGTGTCAGCAATAACATTCGAGTCAACACGATGTTTTGGTCAACACATTGACGTCACGAGGAGAGCAAAATTGGGCGCTTATGAAGCCGTGGCGAAAAAATCCGCCCGTTTTTCGTATGTCAAAAAAGCAAAATTAAAATGCCTCTATTTTGTAATTTACATCAAATTGTATTATTTTTTCGGGAATTCGTGATGTATGTAACATATATTTTATGAATGTAAGTCAAATGAAGCTTGACAAAAATCTTGACATATTTCCTTTAGATTCCAGAGTTTTTTTGGTTTATAGTGTTTGCCTCCACCTGGTGCAGAAAAATTTTTTTAAATTTATCATGTAACTCGTTCTGAGTTTACAATAGTCTGAATACAAACCAGCACTCTTGACTTTTAAAATTAAATAATACCTTTTTCCCGCTTTTTAATCAAGTCATGAAGTCAGAGTTGAACCAAGGTTCTGACATCTGCTTAACCCGAACCCTCTTAATAAATGGCAGCACACATCACAATACTGCCAAATATTTAGTTTTGAAAGTCATCAAAGCCAATTTCAATTGAATTACAATTTCAAAAGGTCAAACCCAATTTGAATGGCTTGACAGGGTTGTTGCAAAACATATCGGAATAATTACGCATGGACCGAACCTTCATGGTTTTATGCTTATTGATCTGTCCTTTTAAGGTTTTTCTACTACAGAATGTAATGGAAATGGTCAACTCATCCCCATTGTAACTAAAACCCCCGACGACACATGTTGTTTGCGACAGAAAAAGATTAAGGCAATGGCAGTTGAAACTGGTGTTAGTGACCGGTGGGCTCACTAATCAAGAGATCAGATCAAAAATATAGAAAAATGGTTTTCATGCTTTCCGTTACCTGTTACTACTTAGTGCTACTAAGAGCATCAGCATTAAAGTCACCCAAAATTAATAACCTCTTGATAACTAAAGCTGGTGCTATTTATGAAGAGTCCGCAAGCAAACTGAAAAAAAAAATGTTTTGATCGGGGGGCCGGTAACAACTCCGACTAATATCGGCTTTGATTTAGGGAGAAGGATATCAAACCACAGAGTTTAAGCTCTTTCATTGAGCAGATCTGGCCTACGATTGTATGCTAAAATCACTGCCGGATGTAAACGCATACGCCCCTCAATTGCCCTGTCATATAATTATCTATATACTTCGGAGTCATTGATAGTGTCAACCAGCCATGATTCAGTATCAGCGAGATTGCTGCCATTTTTTTTATGAGCTATCAATTGATTTCATTCAAAGTTTGGGAGCAAGCTGCGAGCATTCAGGTGCAAATAATGAAGGCCTACATGTTGAAAAACGGTCAAAAATGAGCGGACTCGACTGTGATGGAGGCGTAACGCTAAACCCCTCACTATCATTGGTATCGTCGTCAGGACACATCATCCAAAGTGTTAAAAGAGTGAAAGTTGGGTAAATGAGCCATTATGCACTTTTGGCACTCAAAATATATTTTCGTTACAGAGTTACAAGATCGCCGTATTTTTGGCGTGGAAATGGTGCACATTTTTATGGGTCCAGTTTTCACAAGACTATCACAGACAGATCACGGCCAGTTTTTATCACTGCTCTCTGCCAGCTAAACACACGGGAGGAAACTTGGGAGTACTGGGTACAGGGCAGGATGAAACATCCCGCTCATGAGGACCTGGACTGTATCAAACTCTCCGTCCTCACTTTGAAGAATAATTTTAGTTTGTTAGAAATTAGCCCCAACTTTCCTTATCCTTTAGTTAGGCCGAAATAAAGTGTTGTTATATTTTTCATTTCCATGGGGAAAAATGTTTGCGTTTGCTGCCTCAGTTAACTAAAAAAGTAATTGTAGTTGACCGTTGAATTTAAATATGTAGGTATCACCAAGTTATTAAAAGAGTTCTACGTAAAAATAAATTAGAATAGCACAAAGCAATCCCTTTGTGTCCATCCGCCATGGGTTATTTTGGGTGTATTTCAAAATTAGATGTTGATGCACGAGATGGTTGATGCAAGAGTATGGTGATGCCGACATATATACTGGATTATATAATCTCTCTATCAAGAGGGGTTTCCTTGATCTCAAGTATTTACACCAACAAATTAAGTACGCCTACTAACATCATCGCTAAGCATGGTTGTCTTTTAAAAAGACTATTCTTGACGCATAACCCCCGCAGCCCGCGCGCAAGTGGTGTAAGCCGCTAAAACTAAAAACGGCGACCGTCTGCTCATACAGTCCACGTAAGGGCAGTTAGGCGGCTATGTTTTCAGGTTTGTAGACTTAGGACCCATCTTTTTCAGATTCATGCGGGGACAATGAAAAAGGTAATTAGTAAAGAAAAATATACAGATGTTGAATCTTAAAAGGACAATTTTATTATGGGAAAACAGCCAATTTTTGGCAACAAATAAAGATTTGATGACGTACGGCATTGATTGTTTATTATTTTGCTTAGGGGACCCATTCAGGTAAAAATGACGTACGTACCCTACATTGGAAAAAAACAACAACCGATTATCGTCATCGTACGTCGTGTTTGAATCAGTAGGGAAAAGGTAAATTGTACTGTTAGACTAATAAACCGGTGTCTTTGGAAAAAATAATAGCACTTTGGGAGAGGGTCTGTACAGACCTTGATTTAATATGGTCGGATTTATATATATAGGTCGACCCCGAAGAGCAAACTAATACCTGATACCTGACACGTGACCTGGTAACTGCCACGTGACACCAACCTAGTCATCTCGTTACCGTTTATAACACTAATACGGCAAAGTCAGCAAGCATTTGTATTTCCGTTGTCACAGCGTAATCGATCAAGATGTGAGACTATGTGGTTCTTAATAAAGATCTAGTTTCAATTGCATTTGAAGGGTAGTTAAAGGACTATTTTCAATCAGTTCAAGGTCGCCCGAATATGTTGTGAAATTATTTACCGCGAACAAAATTATGCGGGCTGTCTTTGGTATCTATTAGGTATAGATTAGTATACATATGACACAGACACGAATAGCAGCTATTAGCCTATCTGGTACTCGTGGATCTACGCGCTTGTGTCTCCATTGAGTCTAGTAAGCTTTGTGGATCCTAACCACACCAATTAATCCCAATTACCCAGTTAACTCTATGTCCACGCTGTAGTGGAGTGCGAGTAAGATTGCCACCCTCGATTTTATATGCAGCGTACTCACAGGTATAGATATGCAACCATGGTCTTTTCAAATAACTGTATTTCAATATATTTTAGAGTAAAGAGAAATATTACTAAGTCCCAGACGAAAGTTGTCCGGTAAATATAGATTTCACAACAGTACTTCGCCAGACTAGTCAGGCGAATAGCGTTTGCACTTTTCAATGATCGTACTTACCAGCATCGGAGTAAGCTAATCTTAAATTGTTTTTCAATCAGATGCAGAATAATGCTCCTTAGTGAAGAATGAAACAGTAAACAGTATAGTAGCAGTGTCAGCACAGCATGAATTTGAAACATTTAACCTTCAATGATAGTTATACTGCCTCCGGATTTCAATGAGTGTCACGGGCACTCCCATGAGTTAGGTCTAATATATATTTATTTGATTTTATTCAAGTTTTCGTAAAACAAGAAGGCCTTGGTTCGTATTTACTTTTACTATTCATTTTAGTCTAGTCTTTATTAATTAAAAAAAGAAAGCCCAACTTGACAATGGAAAATTATATTTAACAAAAACGGTTTTTAAGTAAGCATATATTGATTTATAAAAAGTTTTTCTTTTTAAAAAATGGAAAGAATGACAATCTATATGTTTTTTTTTTAAATTAGGTTATAGGCCCCCTGTATGCAACAAGCCGAAATGCACGTTATTAAACCATAACAAGGCTCAAAAATAGTGTAGTAAATAATCAAAATAAAGCACTCACTTTCGATAATTAAAGTTTTTTGTATAGGAACTTGTAAGTATTAAGGTTCGCATCAGCAAAACGTAGTTGTTAATATAGCACCAACATCACGAAAGTAAAGATTTGCTAGATAGCAAAACGTAGCGCTGCTCCTTTTGCCTCATGCCGGTCCTTTTCACTGTCGGGCCCAACTTGCAAACCCGTCATTGGATCTATAGCTATTAACTGGCACGGAATCACTACATGTCTGTGCGGCATGTGCTTGAATTGGCCTAATCAAATACTCCACGTGACTTCATAACGTGACCAACCTCATATAATAACAAGCCCGTTTGCTGTCTTAACGGCTTGTGGTTGACACCATCACCATGTGACTGGCATCCAACGCAAAGACGGGCATGGCACCGCATGCTTCTAACTAGATCCATTTCCTGATCCATATTATCGCAACTGTAAATTTTGTAATCGGGTTCTTCCTACGAGTCTTGGGTATCTCATGTTAGGTGATTTGTTACCATTTGGAATCAAAAATGTGTGATTTGGAGGCCAAAACTCCTTGCAGGCAATAACATTGGGTTTCCAAATTTGACAGCCCTCAAACCTTTGTTTTACATCCAGATTTTCAGGTGAGGAATTTCAGCTGTGCTTTTAAGTTGGTTTTGGATGAATGTACACTGTTTAAAAATGCTATTACTTGTTGAGAGGATTTTTTTTAGCTTCTTTATTTTCAAATTATGTCCATGTCAAAACTCGAAATCTTAGGGGGGAATGATAGGCAAAGGTAGACGAGTTCCACCCCACACCTCAAAAATATCAGTAAGTTTTTGGTTGATGTGGATAGGTAAGATTAAACTTACCTCTTTTCTATTCAAAGTAGTAGTTCCGCATTTACGATCTTGAAGATCAATGATTTTTTGAGGTGTTGCAAAATTTTGCACCATGTGGCGTCCCTCGCGACGACATGACAACATTGCTTTTTTTGCATGAAACACCTTTGCATTTTTCTCTCTTTGACTGAGGCTTTTGTATTTATACCAAATGATCGAGGACCAAAATTAAAAAATTGGGCTTGTAACCAGACTATTTCGAAATAATTGTTTTCGACCTGTCTACGGTAGGAGATAGGCAGTGATCTCCGTTCCATATTAGAAAAAAAAAATATGGGACTGAAAACTGAGTCTAGGCAAGGCTATATGCAGACTGTCGTGCACCAAAATTTTTAAATTGGCATTAGATGATTGACCTATGATATCACATATTGACATTCAAAACAGGACGCCCTCGTTGTTTTCTGGCAGGCAAAAAGATTACAGTCGTCAATGACAGACACATTAATAATCTGGTCATAAATTACTTGCAGAACCCGTTCTTGATCTAAATCGTTTACAATATGCAACTGGTAGCATTAGCAAGCCGCTAATCTGAATGTTGGTATATTTAATTGAACCCAACACCACCCACCAAGTTAGAGCAGAAAAAACGAAATTCCCGGTGCAAAGTATAGGGGCTTATGCCTGTTAGTTCTCTCTTCACCACACCAGGGGGGCGCCACAATAAACAAATGCACATATCTATATACATGACAAATACCACAGGCTTATATTAGTAAGTCATAACACCATGTCGTAATAACACACTCAAATTGTAAAATTATTGGCTACAGCCTGTAAGTTGTGCTAAATTACTCAACAGTTAAGCCCAGGCCCACGTCCGTTGCCACTTGTTTTCATTCGTTCACTGTTAAAAGTTTCACCATCATCATGCTCTGTTAAATTACCTGTGCATAACTCAAAAAACTTCCAGAAAAAACTTCCCCTGAAAAAAAAAAAGTAATCTCTATCAAACATAATACCCTTGTGAACTACGAGCCATGGCGACAGAGCTATGCGCTCTGTAGCCATGCGCATTGATACACTCTAATATCAAAACGCCCTATTATAATTATTATACACCCCAAAACCATGCAAAGCCTGGTTACATACGAGGTTCTTCATTTGCCCTTAGTTTAATGATGGAAGAAAGAGATAAAGGAAAGCCATCGACCCACTTGGCTTTGAACGATCTATCTGCCGCTCATAATTGAAATTGTTATTCATATCCTCACAAGTGCCCTTCCGAGGATCATCCTAATCCGAATTTCTCGCTCGAAAAAAATTCGCAGTTCGTGCGTTCTTCATTGCTAAAAAATGCCGAGGTCTCGGGAAGCAGCGCGATTCAGCACACAAGGAATGCTGCTGAAGAAAATACTCAAACATATGGCGGCTTACATGGAAACCGGTCAACACGCCCGGTGTTTCTTGGAATTTGTTCGGGAACCCATGCTCGTTCCAAAAATTGAGGGAGTAGCTGCAAATGCGGGACTACCGCTAGGGGTATCCAATCACAATAACTGCAAGTTCTAGTCCAGCTAGGCACATACAAATTCAGTTTTTTTTGTGACGGTTCAATGATGACCAAAGTAAAAATTAACCTAAGTATATCAGCAAAATAACCCTAAGTGTGTATTTTTTCCTTGCAGTAGCACAAGTGTCATTTTTTCATGTATATTGGCTATTTTAAATGTGTATTTTTTTCATGTATTGAGAACAGGTCCCGCACACTTCAAAAATAGTGTTTAGAAACGTGGTGAAAATTAGTGTTTACGAATTAAACATGTCAAATCTCTAAACACTTGCCGTCAAATGTCTAAACACCTAATTTCATATCCCTAAACATGTTTAGATTTTAAACATGTTTAGATATAAGGTTTTTAGATATTAAACGGATATTTAAAATGTTTAAAAACGTGGTGCAAAATAGTGTTTAGAAAAGTGTTTAATTTCTAATCACTGGTTTTGCATTGCATGGGGTATAATCTCACTGCAAATTATCTTCAATCTTTAATCAATCCTTATTTGTAATCATAGAATACAGCAAATACAATATGGTAAATAATTATGTAAATAATGCAGTACAGTGAAAAAATAATTGTTACAATATTAATACAGATACAGATAAGTGGATCACTAACCAAGTCTTCCGCCCATCGTGTTGATTCGTGCATTGGGTTGTAGTTGGGATGTGGTGTGTGAGTATTTGGGGTGGTTTGTAAGGGATGAAGCAGTTCTTGTGTGCAAGTTTGGTGTTATAGCTCTTTATTTAGAAAGAGTGTTTTACAGATTTTGTTTTCAAAATAGGCTTGAAGTTTACATAAGGTCATTAGAGGTCAATAGAATATATAAACCCCATGGTCTTGGGCCAGTGGTTCTTATGGCAAAGTTTTATGATTCTAAGACTATTTGCAGAAGAATATTGTTAAAGGTCACATGGGGTCTCAGAAGAGTTATTGTGCTTACCCTAAAAAGTCCTGCTGAACTCAGTGGTTGTTAAAGCAAGATTAGCACATTTTTGAAAGGAGCGCCCCCAATTTTCAAAATGTGATATTTTTTCAGAGTTGGTTGGAATTGTCTACGAAACTATACCTGCGAACGAGAATGCTAAAAAAAAAATGCTATTTATCTAAAATAAAACCCAATTTGTAATTAAAAATGGGGATCCCAGATTGGACTTAACGGCGGAGTGGAAAAAAAAAATGCTTCGTTTATGTCTGTCCATGATGAAATAGTTGCCACTCAAGAAAATAACATAACTTGACTTCCCTGACCAATAAAACAACTAATGGATGAGCGTAGATCTGTACATGGCTCTAGTCCTGGCTATTTCAACATTTGGGAAGTAAGTTTTTCCAGAAGCCGTTTGAATTATGTCGGGGGATCCGAATATTAACTATTCTAATTACAAAATTCTTCGTTTGGACCACAGACCATTTTCGAACTTAAACTTACCATTCACAGGTATGTTTTACTAGCCATTACCAATGAAACCAGTAAGAATCTCAAAAGTTTTGAAAAAATTGGGGCGCTCTTCAAAAAAATGTGGATAATATTGCTTTTTAAAGTCTAGGTTGTACAGCATTTTATTTGTAGAAGTGTTTATAGATTTGACACAAAATGGGGGTCAAAGGTCATGTAAGTTCAATTAGTGTCATTGGCTTATAGTGCATGGGCCTGCAGTCTTTGCATGCTAGTGTCCATCTGCCTTCATGATTTTGTTAATGGGGCCAAAGGTCACATTGAGGTCACTGAGGTCACCATGGAAAATAATTGTTACAATATTAATACAGATAACTGTCTGTTGAAGTATCGGGTAGATTTGATGACCTTATCCCACTCAGTCACCAGAGAAAAGGCGGTTCAGTCGGAATTTTACCTAAAACCTTGCTGGATGGTTATGGCAGAATATTAGTATCGTTGAGGGACAAACCCAGTCGTCTTGAAATGCTGGACAAAAATGATCTTCAGGACTGAGATTTCCATTTCCCATGGATAATATTTCCCGTGAAGTATATGCACGGTGTCATTTTTGAATCTCCCTTAGCGGAGCGGCCGAGCCTTGAAAAGTTCTCTAGTTTTCGAGTACCACTCCCCCCGTACAACAGAAAACACACAACAACCTTTATTTGAAGGATAATATTAATATAAAGATTTAAGGAAAATGAGGGTTGTGGTTGAAATATTGGGTGGCAGGGATGATTCTATGCCGAAAAATGAAATTTGGGCTGCAAGTTAAGCGAAATTATTTTTTTTTAAGGTAGAAAAAATATTACAATATTATTTTTATGGTACCTTTTGTTAGTGTTATGAGGGTGTTGATGACAATGCACAAAGGTTCAGGTAATACTCGTGGTGGTGACATGTGATAAAAAGGATGCTTTTTTTAGGGAAAAAAGGGATTTGGGGGTTTAAATCTATACCCTAATATTGAATTAAAACAGACATCTAGAATATAATGTCAGAGATTGATAGGATTGCATGATGATTTTAAAATCTGTTTTGCTAAGAAATAATCAATATTGATTGTTCTTAAGGTTTTCCCCAAAAACGTGATTTTTTGACCCAAAAAAAACAACCCCTGCCACCAAAGTTTTTGACCACAACCAATTCATTTTTTTAAATTATTGATTTTTTTTTTTTAATTAATTAATTAAGTGGTTGCGTTTTGTTGTATCGAGGGGAGGGGTTGTCGACATTTGGCAGTCCAAAACCGCTCCACTAACTGTGACGACGCGACATATCGCCGTTTGACTGCAACGCGCTTTAACTATGGACATTAGTGGACTCTCATAAGACTGTAAACTCATTGAGTGTAATATTATTGAATTTGTAATAGTGGTTTTGGACATACCAAATATTGAACCAATCTGATTGAAGTCATATTAAATTGTGTTATTATATAAATTCAGATCACTGTGCACAAGGCTCATTGTTTGCGTTTTAAGGGTTATTTCTGATCGTTGACGTCCCGGTCGAGGCCGTCCCGTAACAATCTCTATATATTTTCAGCTGAGTGTGCTCTATTTTTTTGTTCTTTACTATTTATGAAGTCATTGTAGATGTTATGAGGGAAAAACAAACATTGATAGACCAAGGACACAGTCAGCATTATAATTGTTGTGATGGATGAATTATTGCCATGATTTTATTGCGTTTACGCCATTTGTGAAAAAGTGGCATAATTGGTATTTCATTCCTCATTCGATATTAGCCAATCTCTGGATTGCAACAACCACATTGGATGCTGTAAACGGTATTCAAAAGCCAAAATTTCATTTAGACATGATGTAAAATAGCAGTCACTCTTTTTTTCGCCTCCAAAGAGGGTGGATTTTGCCTTGCACATTTTTCCAATATACTTATTTTAAATTTGATACATTACAAAAAATATGAGACCATTTCCACTGAAATTAAAGCCATTTAATTGTGGCCCCTGTAGAAAGTATCGTGATAGAATGGCCTTCTCGCAAAATCCCCATCTGTAAGTTTCGCGATGATATTCAATCTTCTGTTTTGATTGCGACAGCCTAGAAACGTGCCTTTTGTGAAGCCCATAGAGACTATGTAAAGCTAATTTGGTCGACCAAAATGGATATTAGGTTACACGTTTCACTCATAATGCAAAACCAAACCTCATTTAGCCTTGATTCCCAGAATAAATGAGAAGAAAATAGTAGCCCGTCTTGATACCAAAATTTGACCCACTACCTGGAGGTTTTGGGGACGAGGTTATTATGAGGTTATTAGCGATTCGGCCATGGACCTTTAACCCCTCGTCTTACAAGCCTTTTTTTGTAACAGGGGTTTACCAAGGGGGTTGATGATTTTACAGTGGATAGTTCTGGCCCTACTCTTTCCATTGATACCAAAAATAAGTACCAACATACCTAGTTATAGCGTCACAATGACATCAAGTGGCAAAATTGGCATTTTCCACAGAAAAAAGAGGCGGAAAAGCCAAATTTTCAGTGCGCTAAAAACCGTAGGCAATCGGATTTTCGTGGCGGTTTTTAGCTCTTTCGCAATTGGCTAGTTTACATTCACATAGAGTTTCGACCATACTGTGCATAAATTTTCAAAAAGGCACCAAAAAATTCTTGGGTGGCAACCCTTTGCCCCCCCACCCTCCCTTACCTTTGACTTTGACGGCATAAACCCTAACCCCGATGAAGATGAAGGTGCTAACGGATTTATTTCGCTTAAATGACCGGAGGAAAGGGGATGAGGCGAACGGTAACCTAGAAGCTTTTTTGGCATTTAGCGCACCAGAGCGAAGTTCACTAAGGGGGTGGTAACCACCCCACCCTGGTAAGCCGAGGGTTAACCTTGACCTATAATAACAGTTTTCAGCTTTAAACTCTATAAGTCGGAGATAGCAAAACTATACATTTTTAATCCTTGTGACCCTACCAACAATAGTATGCATTTCAACAAATTGGACCACTTTTCAATGTCGACACATGTGTAATCTTTGGTGATCCCCTATCTCGCTTAAGTTACCACTTCAGAATGGCCATCATACCAGTAGCTCTGTAGCAACTCTGTAGCTCTTTGAGTTGAACGTTTGATGCATAATCTACGAAGTATTTATATCTTCCGAGTGCTTTCATTTAAGGAGTACTTTATCACGTCTCATTTTGAAGGTTTAGCACCAGTATGAATCCGCTCATGTCTGACTTTGTGTCGCTTTCCTAAAAAGAAAGCCTTTTTACAATGTAGACATTGTGTACCGCTGTTTCCTGTATTGTATGATTTGTTTCATTTTAGGACTATGTATTCACTGAATGTTGTATCACATATGGGCCCAATTTATATGACTCGTTATCTCTTAGATGGCTTTGCTCGTGGGCATGCCTTTGTGCAACTGCCTGTGCGGACATTTTGATTACAGGTAATTGCAGTTTAAATTACCTGGGGTAGGTATGATTTCATTTCGTGTTTCTTTTTGAGATTCAATTTGAGAGAAACCTCCTCACAAAACTGACATTGAAGCCAGTTTATCAGCAGGATTGTTTCATTTTCATTGTTCTTTTAAGGGCACGGTACTAAAACTCTTACACAATATTGACTATGTGATTTCTTTCATGACGCTTCTTTTCATTAGTTAGTTAAAAACTTTTTACGGCAAATGACACGGGTGAAGTTTTCCACCTTTTATGTGTTTTTTTGCATGTTTAAAAGTCTTTTTTAAAAGAAAATTTTGTGCAATAATGACATTTGTGAGGGCGTTTTACCGGTATGCGTTATCTCATGTTGTCGTTTGCTTACTTTACGAATGAACGTTTTCTCACAAAACTGACATTTGTGAGGTTTTTCCCCAGAGTCTCATTTCATGAATATATTTATCACATTTCTGAATAAACTTTTTTCAACAATATTGACAAGAGTGGTCTTTCTGCAGTATGATCTTTCAGTTTTGTTTTATTAGCTACCGTACGGAAATTCTTGTTACATTTACTGGCAGTGACATGGTTTTCCCCAGTGTGTATCGTTCATGATTTTTTCGATCAGAGGGAGTCGATGCAAATCTTCTCACAAAACTGGCATTATGAGTCTGGTCTCCCTGGTGAATTTTCTCATGGCTGGGCTATCCCTGGTTAGTGGTCCTGCCTGCTAAAGGTTTTGTTCACAAGATTCTGCATTAAATCTCTCTCCTGCCTACGTATCATTTCATGTTTTCTGTGTTACCAGCCTGAAAGAAACGCTGTCACAATATTGACATTAAAAGGTTTTTCTTCAGTACTGTGTCATTCCTCCAGTATTTTCGTGTTGAAGAATACTAACTTTTTCCACAGTACTGGGGCATTCGTTAAGCTTCCCTCCAACATGGTGAATTTCATGTCCATTCCTTTCCCTCTTTTGGTCAAGCACTTCTCACAAAATTGACATTGTAGGCTCTTCCATGAGCTTATTTCCTTCCTCCGTGTCTTTTCACGTGAACATCCCTGTAGCTTCTTTTGCTGAATTGTTTTTGTTGCCATCGTTACAGGTAAACTGCTTTCCTATCTCAATCTTTCTATGCTGATTTATAATGGTACGACAGCTCCTTCTCAGCGTTTGTTCTATGAGAGGAGCCACTTTCCCATTTTGCTTTAATTTCCAAACTGTTTGTTCTTTCTACGCATTTTGTTTCTATCTTGGCACAGCCCCTTCGTTTTTGATTATGCACGGTTGCGTCCTACTTTTTGTTCTATCGGTGGAACCATCTTCCCCTTTTGGTATTACGGAACGATTGTTCCTTGTCAGCTTTTGTTCTATCTGTGCAACACTTCCCTTTGGGTTTACGGATATGAGTTTTCCTTTTTGTCTTTGCTTTATTGTGAATCCACCCTTTGTGTGGTTGGGTAATGGCACGGATTTGTCCGTCTTAGGCCTTTGTTCTACAAGAGTAGTCGCCCTTCCTTCATTTGGCCCTAAGGGTATGTTGTTCTTTCTACGCCTATGTTCTGCCTGGGATACCACCCGTTCTGTTTGGTTAATGGCACGTGGCCATCCTTAGCTTTTCATCTATCAGTGGATCAACCATCCCCTTTGGGTTAGGGCACGGTTGTTCCTTCTTTTCTTTGTTTCTATTTATGGACGCACCATTCTCTTTTGGTGAATGTAACGGTTAGTCCTTAGCCTTTGTCTGTCCGAGGAACCACCTTCCGCTTTGCTTACGGGCAATTTTTATTCCTTCTTAGCCTTTGTTCTGTCCTTAGACAACAACCGCCTTTTCCTTTTGGTTAACGGCATGTTTAGTCCTTAGCTTTTGTTCTATCGGTGAAAACCACCTTCACTTTTTTGTTTAGGGCTTGGTTGTTCCTTCTTGGCCTTTGTTCTGTCCGAGGAACCACCTTCTTCTCTTTGGTTAAGGGCAATTTTTTATTCCGTTCTTAGCCTTTGATCTGTCTGAAGAACCACCGTTTCCTTTTGGTTACTCGGCACTGTATTTTTTTCTATTGGCTTTGTTCTATCGGTGGGACCCTCCTTCCCGTTGGAGTTTAATGGCACGAGGTGTTCCTTCTCACCGCGTTGTTCTGTCTGTGACACCTCTTATGTATTTGGTTATCGGGTTTGCTGTATCTCCTCTCTTTCCGTTCCATCTGGACACCTTGCCGTGGGTGGTAGGCAAGGGTTATCATACCAATATGGCGTGATGTGTTTCTCATGGTTTTACAAACACAACTTGAGATAGAAATCGGCGGTGTGTTTTGTATGGCACCGAATGCCTCCCTACTTAACACCAGTGCTTCACAAGCCCCACTCTCTCTCTTCGATCTTCATGCTGAAAATAGAAATTAATCATAGCTAATAATGCAGTCATTTATAAGCACATTTAATACGACATTGAATTTTACTTCGTATATACCCTTCCCGACATTCTGATGAAAAACCACATTCTTTTCAAAATGTTGCTCTTACTAAACTTTCAAGATTTTGTAAGTCTGACAAGCAATTCATGTCAGTTATACATATTTATAGGAGACCCCCTCCAACCATTACTGTCCCCTTCTTCAACGTTATCTTTTGTATCTTCCGCCTACCCCCCCCCCACCACCCACCGCCACCCCACCCAAGCCCACCCCCCCCCTTGGTAATCTTGTATTAGTCCTCAATAACCTGATGGAATTGCTATTTTTAAATGGAGAGGCGAGCTTCTGTTAATAACGTTTATGAGGGCCTTTGAAGCATAACCTTTTTGACATAATCCCTTGTCCCTTCGCCCCTACTCTCAATCAATTTCTGCTCTATTTTTCCGTATGCGGAATAAACCTCACAAATATAAAGTGGATGCGTGTTCGGGGGTATAATGTAGTTATTCCCGACATTTAACCTTACAAAGTATTGGGGACTTATTTAGAGCCCTCTATGAATGTTTAGGACTTGGGTCCCCAACTTCTTGACATCATTTACCATTGTGAAAAAAACACGCGCAGAAAGCATGCAAGGTCCAGCATAAAGCCTATTGATGCACAAGTTCACTAACTTTGCTTCTGACTCCGCCCCCAAAGAAGTCGCTGTGTTAAACTAGCTAAAACACGTTCATTTATCGGTTTTGAAACATACTATACTAATGTCAAAAAATTACGAATGGCCACTGGGAAGTATTGTTTTTTTATCTAAACGTAAAACACAAGCAGGAACTAGGTCGGAAAATGGTTTTTTTTTAAAGTGATAGAATGTTTTGCAAGGACTATTGTGGACATCAAAACATTAACATCGCAAAAGCAATATGTTTAAACCCTACTAACTAATTTTTTTCATATGCTAACCCGATGTTTATTTTACTTTCGGCCTAAGCTTAACATCTAAAATTATTTTATGGTAATTTGTAAAATTGGATGCACAAGTTGTTAAAATATTTGACATAGTAAATCAAGTTGAAATCTCAAGACTCCAAATTATGCAGTAAAAACTGTAGTATGGACCGTTTACCAACTCTAAGGGTTTTGCAATCATCCGACTTTAGTAGTACTTTAAGGTTGTCAACAGGTTATAATACTTATGTTTTTATTGTCATTTTAATGCATAATATAACAGCAAAGTAAGGTAAAATATGTATTTTTTACTAGTTCACAGGGCTAACTTATTATGAGTACAAGTCCCTGTACAGAGATATAGGGGCTATTGTCTGATTATGCACGATCAATAATCTTCATTATGTTATGGAGCAACTCTTTGTAAAGCCCGTATCAAGTGGATTGTTTATTAGTTTCAACAATAGGGGAGGCATGGTCAAGATGTTACAAACATGTACTAGGGAAAAGTGAGTTTGTGATTGGATGTTTGGGCAATGTCATCAGTTTCAGTGCGATAAGCAAGGACTGTGAGGACACTGTTAATAATGTCGTCCTAAGGGTTGTATAGCCTAATGGTGGAATTTGGTAACGCACTCGTTTTAAAACATCACTAGACTTATTCATAGGAACTTAACCTTTTTTGTGACAAGAGCAGTAACATATTCACAAAGATACCACAGGCTCCACACACTTGTTGCCGCACTCTGCTGTGACTTTGACCTTAAAAGAAAACAGGTTTCGTTAATTTGTTGTAATCTTATAAGTGCAGAAAGGTTAAGCCTAAATTGAGCTCTACATAATTATCTTTTATCAGCACACGTTCTTAGTTGAAGGGATAAGCCAGCGATTTGTTGTGAATCACAAAAACACGAAAAAAATCAAAATTTCGTTATTTGGTAGTTGTTTACGGCATGGATGTGCAACATAAACCTGCAAGTGGTTGGCTTGAAATCCGTGAAAGACAAGGCAGTGCCTTCTATCTGATTCTGTAATTTATATACGTGCGTATCAAAAATTCCCGGATTCGAATCAAAACACCGTTCTCTCTGAAATATTCCCAGACTTTAAAAAGCGGAATATGTTGCACATGGCCTGTACATTTGACCTAATGATACAAAAACATTATCGATCTTTGTTTGTTCTCTAACTGGAGTAAACCACAATCACTGTTTAGTGTAGATTTTGAGACGCCCCAATCGTGAATGTCTATTACGGGAGACGGTAGTTGTACAAATATCCTAAAATACTTCACATTTTATATTTTTGTTTTTTCCTACATTAAAGTAGGACAAATTGTTCACACTATCCCTGGGTTTAAGCTATTAAAATGCATTTCCCACTTTTAATTCTCTCAACTTCATTATGTTGTGCTTGCATTCTGTATTAGCATGATGAAATTAATGAAACACGACATTAATTAAGGGCCTAATAACAGACCTAAAACCTACCAAGTTTTAGGCGTGGCGAGACACTTGAAACAGCATGATTTAATCATTTCTTGATTCCGAGTGTATAACAGACTTTCAATAATTAAGTTAAAGGAGAACCAGTACAACGAATAATAATATTATACAATATACTCTTATAAATAATTATGTCCACACATCGGTGGTTTAATTAAAAAAAGGAATTTATATTAACCGTATAACACTAAATTAAAATCATCGAGTCTGAACATGCGCTATTTCAAATTCGCGCTGGTGTATATAATGTTTGTGCGATACGGTAGCACGTGACGCATGTTGGAAAGTTCAAATTCTTTTACCACATATTGAATTATAATGTTGAGATGTGACAGGACCACTACCAGACTACGAGTCATGGATTGATGGAGGAAACTGGGTTATTGGCGAGATATTTCCTCATATTATGTTCACGAAAGGAAGGGCGCTTGAGGGTGGTATTGAAATCATATAAAACTAAGAGAAAAGTGTACCTCAACCACATGTACACATGGGTGTTCCCCCCCCCCCCGTAATGTAGCTTTCTTCTCGTGTTATATTTCGTTTGTTTGATAAGATATGAAAATCTTTATGAAGAACACCCACCTAGTAGTCTAACACATTGGCATCTTGACCCGGACAAAATAGCAACAGAAATTTTGACCTCAGGTATGCTCATTATACATTAGGAATAACATATAAAAGTAGAAGTATATAGGTGGGAACATCTTTAAAACCAGGGGGTCCAAAGTTTAGACATGGGGTAAAATTCAAGTAAGTTTAAGAACTTGAAAATTATTGCCATCTTGATCGTGTTGTTTCAACAAATGAACAAAGAGGTTAAGAGAGGGGTCGCCCGTGGAAAGAAGGATTGCCATCAACCAAGTAATCATCTTCGTATGAAACCGGTGAGCATCTCCCACTGAAGATGATCCTCATGGGCTGAATGCGATGCCTCAATTAAGATTGAGAAACCAGAATGGCGGATCTAAAGGATCTTGCAGAAGGGGGGCTATCCGGAAGCAGAACAGGATACTACCTGTGATGTGGAATAGCACCCAGACATGGAACAACTCTTGGTGTTCCATGCTGGCAGCAACAATGGCAAAAACAAGACCTGCGGAATTCAGTGAGCAGCAAGGACGTTGTACCCCATCTCTGGCTGGATCATATTGAAGAACCACAGTGGTTGGATATGATAAGAAGAACACAAGATTACAATTAATGTATTAATGCCCACATTACGGAGCCCGTAAGGGTCATGGAAATTATTTTCTTACTCTCGTTTGAACTAGATATACTATCTTCATTAACGAGTTGACTAGTCATTGAACGAGTTACTATTCTCGTTTGACCGAGTTACTATCTCGTTGAACGAGTAATATCTCGTTTGAACGAGATACTATCTCGTGGAACCGAGATACTATCTCGTTTGAACGGAGATACTATCTCGTTTGAACGAGATACCTATCTAGTTTGTACGAGTTACTCTCTCGTTTGTACGAGGTACTATTTCGTTGAGACGAGAAAATATCTCGTTTGAACGAGATACTCATTCGTTGAACGAGATACTATCTCGTTTGTACGGTTACTATCTCGTCTGTACGAGGTTATTATCTCGTTTGAACGAGATATTATCTCGTTTGAATGAAGATACTATCTCGTTTGTACGACATACTAGAATAAAATCGTACAAACAGAGATTAATAATCGTTCAAACGAGATAGTAATCGTTCAAAACGAGAGACTATTCTTACAAACGAGATAGTATCTGGTTCAAACGAGATAGTATCTCTTACAAACGAGTTAATAATTGGTACAAACGAGATAGTAACTCGTCCAAACGAGACAGAAACTCGTTCAAACGAGATTAGATCGTGTACAAACGACGATAGTACTGTAAAAACGAGATAGTATTCGTTCAAACGAGATAATACTCGTCAAAACGAGATAATAACTCGACAAACGAGAAAAACTCGTGCCAACGAGATAGCATCCATTCAAACGAGATAATACTCGTACAAACGAGATAATAACTCGTCAAAACGAGATAGTAACTCATTCAAATGAGATAGTATCTCATTCAAACGAGGATAGTATCTCGTTCAAACGAGATAGATCTCGTTCAAACGAGATAGTATCTCTTACAAACGAGTTAATAATTAGTACAAACGAGATAGTAGATAGTACTCGTTCAAACGAGATAGTAAATCGTTCAAATGAGATAGTATCTCGTTCAAACGAATAAAAAAATAATTTCATGACCCCTTACGGGCTCCGTAATACCTCGACCTGTTATGCGGTTTAGGAAATAAATTAGAACATTTACTGTGAAAGGTAAAATTATTGTCCCGAGGTATACGTTCGTTAATGTCAATAGACCTAACGGAGAATTCCTCTTTAGCTCATTCACTGCGCGCTCGACTTGAGACCAGAGGGGTCCCAGGGTTCGAATCTCGGTCTTGGCGGGGCTGAGAATAAGTCGCTGGTATACATCGGTGAGGAATTAGATAATGGATGGGTGTCAATATACCATCGGATGGGCGGTCGTGACAAAATTGGTGGCAGCGGTGTCTCCTGGATTTTCTTTAACTCAGGCGAAACCCGCTATCGGAAACATCGAGGCGATGACTAGCCTTGGGGAAATGAGTTAGTAAATGGGCCTGCAATTAGGACCTTGTTATCAGAGGCAGGAATGTTTAAGGCACGGGACGTGCCTTGTGAGGAAAGGGAGTAATGTTTGCAAGAGGTTAAAGTTCGTTAATGCAAATGACCTAACGGGGAATTCCTCTTAGCTCTATTCACTGCGCGCTCGACTTGAGACCGAGGGGTCCCGGGATTCGAATCTCGGTCTTGGCGGGGCTGAGAAATAAGCGCGGGTATATTTCGGTGAGGAAATAGATAAGGGATGGGTGTCAATCTACCATCGGCTTGGGCGGTCCGTGACAAAGTTGGTGGCGGCAGCGGTGTCTCCTGGAGTTTCTTAAACTCCAGGCGAACCCCGCTATCGGAAAACCTCGAGTCGATGATTAGCCTTGGGAAGGAGTTGTAAAATGGGCCTGCAATTACGTACCTTGTATCAAGGAGGAGAGTTTAAGGCCGGACTGCCCTTGTGAGGAAGGGAGTAATTGTCACGAGGTATAAGCTTGTTAATGTCAATGGAACCTAACGGGGAATTCCTCTTTATCTCTATTCACTGCGCGCTCGACTGAGACCGAGGGGTCCCGGGTTCAGATCCCGGTCTTGGCGGGCGGTGAGAATAAGTCGCTGGTATAGCTCGGTGAGGAAATAGATAATGGGTGGGTGTCAATCTACCATAGGCTTGGGCGGTAGTGACATATCCATTGTTTTTCATACTACAGTGGTCAAAGTTTCAAAATACATATTTCAAGAAATAAATATATCAACGTGTTATCAAGTAGGGATTCAAAAAGGTATAGTTTGTGATGTGTAAAAACAATGGCAGTGTCATAAATTTACCTTGGTACCATAGGAACGAAGCTTCAGATATACCGATGAACTATTCTTTTGATCAGTGACAAAGCATGTAAGTTATGCACTTCTTGTTGTAATATAGGTTAACTTTTTGTTGACCCCTGTATTAACAAAGACAATAGCATACTTGACCTCTACCCTATTTTCTTCTATAAAAACTCCATAACCAGATATAGACGTATGGGCAAACTATTATTTACATTTATTAATACTGATTCACATAACAAACACTTCGGTCTAAATTTTAGGTTTGTTGGATGACTTCAATTGTTACCCATAATGTTGTTCTGTGACATTGTTCAATAAATTCAGAAAAAAAAAAATCCAAGTTAGGCCACTTATTGTTATGGGTGAGTGAGTGAGAGGAGGGAGTGAAGTGAGTGAGTGAGTGAGTGAGTGGGTTATTAAAGTTTAACGACAACTCAACACAATTGTGTTATATCGTGTCATTACATTAAAAAAACATCAAACCTTTATTAAACATTGCTCACAATACATTCTAATCACAACATTTTTAAAAAGTTAAAAATATTTAAACAAAATCAGCCTCTCAGGAAAATTATCACCTGAAGAGGCTAATAATCTTGAAATAATGATTTCAATCTTGGACAGTGTAATATTTTTACAATAAGCGCATAATCAACGCACTCAAGTAATACATGGTTCACAGAAAGAGCACAATCACAAGGAACTACACCGAGGGACATGTCACCTCTAGCAACATGCTAGGGTCATTATAAGTATGGCCATTTTCATTCCGCGCCAATACAATCTCGTCCCTTCGTCCATCAAACCTGAACTACCACAGCTCCAACAGTTGGTTGAAAGGCATACATTTTATTATTAGGAAATGAATAAACAGCATTTGCCACCTATATATTTCTGATATAGCTATTAACTGAAGCCTTAAAAGGGGATCTCAGTGTTGTTATATTCATAGTAAGGGCTTCTTCGCCAAGACATATAAACCTTTTCATTGCCTTGAATACCAATGTGACTCGGGATCCAAGCTCAAACAACGGATTTATTCAATTGAGACAATTGAAGAATACTTCCAACAACTCGCAATATAGGGATGACACATTCTCTGCCTTCAAAGCCATAGACTACGATGTGACTCAGTTAAATAATGAAAATAAAAGCTCATTGGAAATTTCAGCTACTTCTAAAGGCCAAACCTTTAAGTGCCTTCAATTCAGCAGTTAAAATAGAAGCATTATCAGGTAACCTAATTGACGATGATCACGCCGACTGAAAACAGCTGCAAGCAGCCCTTTCCAAAAACCTTAGACCACCTTGTATATTTAAATAGCTCGATTTGATGATATTTATTCTAGATCATCAAATTTGATTGAAAACAAGATCATCAGTTAGACCCCTTTTTATTGACATAAAGATAGGTCAATATCAATTTCAACATTGTCCAAGGAGGGGAACTAATTGAAAATCAAATTGAAGCAAGTTATAGCATTGGGACACACCTGTGAAAAAACCCTCTTTTTACGGAGTTCCAAAAGATTGGAATAGCATTAGGTTTACTAGTATAGAAGTTGGTAAATTTAGGCGGAAAAGGTGCTCTCATGTGTTGGGATATAAGCATTTACTTTTAAGTTTTAAAGCACATTGAAGAGCTAATTTTTCCCATCTTAGATGTAATGGAGGTTCATTAGCTTCGACATATAAGCTTTGCATAGGAGAGTTACGAAAAGCACCCAACAAGTCGAAGACCTTGATTATGAATGGTTTCAAGCTTTTTCAAATATTGATTTTTAAAAGTTTTGTTCTTTAATAACAATACAACCAAATCCAATTTTTTATCTCACACGTGATCTATAAAGGCGAAAGGCATAACTTAGCTATCTGCACCCCAGTCCATCTTTGAAACTACTTTTAAAGAATCAGGGCTTTTTGATATCTCCTTCCGCAATTTTGTTTTGTTAGTCAATATGATCCTTGAAGTTTCCAATTTACTGTCAAATATTAAGCCTAAAAATTAGTCTGAGAAACGACAGGAATAGAAGAACCATTCAATTTTAGTTCTGTCAAGGTGAAGACTTCTTTTGTTGCAAAACTGCATACAAACAGTTTTAGTTTTAGAGAAACGGAAACCATTTCATCAGCTCCCACTGTTGAATCTTATTCAGGCAATTTTGCCATTTGACTTTCTATAGAAGCCATATTTGATGAAGAATAGGAAATGGAGAAATCATCTAAAAACAATGACCTCTCATTCCTTCATTGACCACTTTGACAATACTATTAATTTTCAAATAGAGTAACAGAGAGAATACTACCCTGTGAAACACCCATGTCTTGATTATGAATCTTTCTATAAGAACTGTCCCAACGAACCCTAAACACGATCTGTCCAAAAATTCTTATAAACAAAGGCATTTTACCTCTCTTGAGTGCTAAATTATGCAAATCCTTCAAAATACCATATTTCCAAGTAGTATCAGAGGCCTTCTCTAGATCAAAGAATACCGACACAACATGATGTCCTCTAACAAACCATCACGAATAAAAGATTGACGAACAAGTTGGTCAATAGAACTACGGCCCTGCCGGAAACCACTTTGACACTTAGATATTAGTCCATTACTTTCAAGACCAAACAAGACGAGCATATCATCTTTTCCATGGTCTTACATAAACAGCTGGTACGGAGATTGGACGATAATTTGTTGCCGTGGTCGCATCTTTCCCTGGCTTCTGACAGGAATAATGTGCTTTACGCCATACATTGGGAACATCCCAGACTCCCATATAAAAGTCCAAGTTAGGTCACTTATTGTTATAAATTTCTGGTGATAGTCGCACATCATCGCACAACATTCCCTATATTTCCTACATATAGTCGAAGTTCGTTAATCTATACAGGAAGGACCATGAATTTCGTTGGTATGCGCGAACTTTCGTATTTTTCCATAGCCACATTGTGGGGTAAAGGAGCAAAAGACCACAGGCACCATGTGTCAACCCCTTGGTTGAGCGACCACTTTTTTTCCACGTTCCTGCTCCCAGGCTAACATCCCTTAACTGCATTTAAATGCACTTTTGAAAAAATCACGGGTTCGGGGTCAAATCTCCCCTAGATCTAACAAGAAAAATACCGCTACCTCCCTTTTTTGCGATGATTGTCAGATTTTCCTCTATAGGGACGTTATGGATATAGTGTACCTTAGGGAGGGGTCACTATTTACGCCAGGAAGGGAGGACTTGAGGGGGGAACCCGAAAAAAAATTTGTAAGAGAGAGGGGGGAACGTGAAAATTTTCAGCAACGAGAGAGAGGGGAACATGAACTTTTAAATGGGGAAATCAGCATGATCAAGGGGGAAGTGTGAAATTTTTGAACGGAAGCGAGGGGGGAAACGCGAAAATTTTTGTCGAAAAAAAAGTTGAAATCCTCCACCCCCCAGCATAAATAATGACCGCTCCCTTAATTTCTCTGTAATGTATCCGCCGTCCATAGACCTTGGATTCAGGTTTTTGAGATCAATTTTCATAGGGATATCACGTGCTTTTAATCCAAGAAATAAAACACAAATGTACACACAACTCCATGTTTCTAATCCAGGCCCCGAAAAATTTGATTTCAGTCTAAATCAATCGAGTAAAAATAAATAAAATAAATAGCGAAGCCCTGTATACTCAAGGATTTGAGTGTCGACTTGTACATGCACGTAGAAAATTATAGACTTTGGTTGTAGTGATGGATTTAGCTAAATATACTCCAAATAAAACCACAAACAGAAAAAAAAAAACTTTACCTTACAATCACCATTGATCCAGTCTCTGCAGTTATATAAAAGCTTGCTTAGTAGATTCAATCCATCGTGTCACCTTAGTACTTTCCGAGGTATCAGCGTTGAACGAGGGGATGTGCAGTACGTGTGGAAATTAAAATTCCACTCCATTAATTGAAACAGCTTGAAACATGCAGTCCGATAGCAAAAAAAATATTCAATTCATGTCATGAAAAGCATTCCAGTCACCGTAAGAGCATTACAGCGACATTAATCCTCAAAACCTGACTCGCATTTACTTCAATGGTATTCAGTGTGACAGGTAATTTGAATATCATTGTATTTGGATTACGAGAACAAAAGTCTTTGCACTCTTACTAGTAAAAATGGATGTAACATAAAAGGGCAGATTATCTTAGTTCGTCATGAAACAGGTGAATTTTGCCATATTCTGCCTCCTCGCCCAACTAATCGACGCTGTCAAAACTTTCATCGGGTGGACACAGGGGTTGAATCTACTATAGTAAAGAATAAAACTCTTGTATTACTAAGATTATGATTGTAGACAGCAGTTTACACATGTGATAATATTATCTTGTATTATTCACTTAGTGCCTAACAAAGTACGTATTACCAATATACCAGTTAACGCACACCTTGCTTAGGCGGATACGGGTGGGGACCAAAAAAAAAAAACCTGGCCGGTGGCATTTGTCTGAAATGAAAACACAGTGTTTATCATATGTTCAACAATATTATTTTAGTCCTTCTGGATTTTTTTTTAGGCTTAATTTTGACTTTAAAAAGACCCCGCTGCTTCTAGGTGTTAAATGTCAAAAACTACTTGAGCCCCAATACTTTTGATGGATGATGAAAATTATCACTGAAGTTATAATGTGCGCTACTGAATTTGGGGCGTGCTGCACAAATGGAAAAACTGGGCTAATAGAAGAGAACCAATTTAACATACTGTACGTATATACCTGGTTGCAGAGGAGATTGTATTTTGTCGTGTGTTATCAACGGAGGTAACTCCCATCTTGGAAGTGAAAGTATATGTGAGGTTGTTAATTAAGACCCTCTTTTTTCAGTATCGGTGTCACCAAAGACCCCCATTATTTTTTCCACTAAAATTAAGGAAAATTTCACCCCAAATACCCTTTTTTTGAAAAGTTTATCACTCAGTAACCCAAAAGACCCTATTTTGGAAGAAAAATTCTGAAAAATGTTAACCAAAGACCTTTAATTTTTTAGAGAAAATGTTGCAAAATGTGTAATTACGAAAAACCTATTTTGGGCAATTTTTTTCTCTCGCCCAAAGACCCCATTTTTTCAGCTGTCACCGAATTGCCCCTGGGTTGGACGCACGAGTATGGCAAAGATAAAGGCCATAAGTATTGCCGAACGCGTTGCGAGAAAGTAGAATGCAACGCGTTTTGCGACATTTCGGCCAACGCGTTGCGACCATGCATCAACGCGTTGCGGCTGTCGGCCAATCCCAAAAATCATGAATTCTGTGACGTATTAGCAACGCGTTGTGGAAACTCACAACGCGTTGCAGCCTTCACAAAGCGTTTGCGAGATTCACAAACGCGTTGTGTGTGAGCTTAATACGCGTTGCGCAGGTCCACAAGCCATAAGGATCATAAACAGTATTCCGCAACGCGTTGTGAGAAAGTACAACGCGTTGCGACATTTCGGCAACGCGTTGCGGCGTCGGCCCAATCAAAATCATGAATTTTGTGACGTATTTCAAAAATATAGACCACAACGCGTTGTGGCATTACGTTATGACCCGTATGGCTTTCACAACGCGTTTGAAGCAATCACGACGCGTTGCGAGCTTCACAACGCGATGCAAACTTCACAACGCGTTGTGAAGGCAATAAGGGTCATAACGTATTGCCGCAACGCGTTTGTGGAAGGTTTGCAAAGCGTTGGGATGTGAGGTCGCCACGCGTGTGAGATTTATATTTTTGAAATACGTCCTGAAATTCATATTTTGATTGGCCGACACGCAACCGAGTTGCTAAAAGTCGCAGCGCGTTGCCGGAATGTCGCAACGCGTTGCTACTTCTCGCAACGCGTTGCAGGCAATACGTATGGCCGTTTGGGCTTGCCATACACGAGCCTTACCCGATTTTAGCCTTGTTCAGGTGCTCTACCAACTTCATTCCTTGGTTCACACGTCTGATTATAATGTCATATGTTTTAAAGAAGTGGAGACTCCTCCTAAAAAAATTGCAAGAATTCACTCTATTAAACACCTTAATTGAGGTCTCCAATTTCACCGGCCTATGTTCCATGATTCAAATAGGGGAGTTCAATAAGTTCAACTCAGTGCTCTTGTTCAAGGTGCTCTACCAACTTCATTCACCGGTTCACAAGTCTGATATAATGTCATATTTTAAAGAAAGGGAGCCTCCTCATAAAAAATTGCAAGAATTCACTCTATTAATTGAGGTCTCCAATTTAA